>CAJQZJ010032322.1:11845947-11857297 GCA_907164525.1 Lophiomys imhausi
TGTGTGTGTGTGTGTGTGTGTGTGTGTGTGTGTGTGTGTGTGTGTGTGTATCACTACAGAACTTCATCGAAAAGCATGAGATTCAGGGCTGCTAGTAAAACACACTCTTAGTGACAGGGCAATCACCAGAACAAGTTTCACATATGAGACAGATATTGGAACTATCAAACACAGAACTTGAAACAATTACAGGTATGTTGAAGGCATAGACAACATATAACATCATGTGAGTAATTTCAGAAGAATTCAGATGAATTGGCTGGACAAAACAGTCCCTTTTCCTCCTCCATTACTCACCAAGGTAGAAAGAGCTCTCCAGTTGGAGATAAAACATATCATTTTCCTTTTCTTTGCTAGAGACCTGTTGATGAAACAGATTTGGCCAAGAGTCACTCTGTGAACGATCTCTGGATTCCCACATGCTGGATTCCTAGACAGAACCATCTGGGCCTGGGTTGTTTCTGCTCCCAGTTTGCAAATGTTCACCCAAGCAACCCTCAAAACTGGGTGGCTCTAGTCTACTCCTGTAAATTACAGTGTCCTGGATCCACAATTCCACACCAAGCCATCTACAATCTTTTTCCAACAAGGCTATTTTCTAACCCATCTCTCTAATAAGCTATTGGTTTTGAACATGGTGACTGTAGGGAGAGAGATGTTTCACCCCATGAAACCATAAAATAGATCCAAGGAACATTCCCATAAGACCTTGGACAAAACATATTTACAATGCTAATACAAAAATGTTACATTGTCTGCGTTGGTGGTATAGTGGTGAGCATAGCTGCCTTCCAAAAGTGTTACATGAGTTTGATAGTTTTTCTCTTAGATATTTGTTTGTAGGAGTTTCTATTTTTTTCTCCATAAAATATATCCTCCATGCATAAGCAATTATCTTTGAGCAATACTTTCTGAACCATGGAACACAATGGAACCACAAAAAATATATCAAATATGGAAATTTCTGGATAAATTTGATTAAACTTTTATCTCATCATTCTAAAGAATGATGCCATGTGAATGGGATTTCAAAGGAACTAAACATTTCAAGTATTTGAAAGTGTAGCACAAATACTTCACAAGTCCTTTGCATTAACTAGAAATTGTGGTAGACTTGAAGACACTATTTATTCCCAAGAGACCCAAATGAAAACCCAGGTGCCTGAAGAAATGTGAACAGCAAATAAATTCCACACAATTCATATAGCATCATTCACTTCTCAAGTTTAGAGATGTCCTCGATCAAAATTAACATGTCATGTCCATATGAGTACGTTGTTAATTATGCAGCCCTTTCTCTTAAGTACTAGTTGCAGCTGTAAATATGAGGTGGGAGGCTTAGAAGTTTTAGATTCACACTGGTATCATACCATATATGATACCACACTGGTATCATAGACATTGAACTTCAGGTATGGTCCATAGCCACCAGTAGATGTGGGGCACCCACTTTGAATTAGTTTTAAATATTTCCCATAGCAACAACTGACAGTGTTTTGCCTTAAGGAAGGGCAGCTGGATCAAACTGAGAATCACTTACCAGGACATGTCCAATTTAACCACCACTATTTCTCTTTATTTTTTAAACCATTATGATTTCAGCTCATTAAAACAAACAAACAAACAAACAAACAAAACAACTAAAACTAGCCACACGATATTTACAGAACAAGATTGCTGCTATAGAATTAAAAAATAAATAAATAAAAACAAAATAAGCAGGTATTCTTCCTGTGAGTTCTAGTAAACCTCAAGCTCAAACATATTAATTGCTCACATAATTAGACATACTTGGGGATGTATTTCTAAGATAGGAAATCAATTGGCCATTAACCATGTAAAATAAAACCCTTTACCATTTCACTGTTCTCAGGCCAGTAGGTCAAGGATGTCATTCCAAATTGAGGTCAGCATCAGATTCTCCCTAAAGTAGAACTGGGTCTTGAAAATGGGGCTGGTGGGTCTGAGGGCAGGGGAGGAAGAGAAGCCAGACTTTCCTGGCTACAGAGAAGGCAGGGATATGGTAATGAACCAAGCACTTAGGGAAGAGGCTGTAGGTCTGCCCAAGCATGTGTAAGGACAGAAACTAGAGCTGGGTTGAAAGGAGTGATTAGGGCACTACTGAGAACAGGACCTCTGAACATTGTATGTAAGTGTTGCCATTGTGAAATTTAAAAGTGGTTATTAGTAAACGTTGCATGTGCATACTTCCACTGGAGGGTGTAGATGTAATCTTCACATATTCTAAACTACTTGCTGCAGATGGAATATTTGTGTACCCACAACATGTATATGTTGGAGTCTGAACCTCTGACGTGATGCTGAGAGGTGAGACTTTGGGGGTGATGATTAAATCAAAAGGTCACAGTTCTTATGAATGGCACTAGTGCCCTTGTAAAATTTTGTTAGAATAACCATCTCATGTGTGGTACTTTCTAGCTGACTAAGACAGGGGTAAAATAACAAGGTCCCAATATTTTATTACACTTGGATCTGCAATAAGGTAGCTATACCCTGGTACAGTTAGTTCAGTGTGTTCAGCCCTCATCTACCCCGTATAAAGCACTGTCCTTATTTTCTATTACTATATGCATATACAAAGACTGGATTAATTCTATGTTAATAGGTCACCTGTGGTGGTTTAAATAAGAATTCCCCCCACAGGCTCAGATAATTGCATACGTAGTCACCAGTGGTGGCTGTGCTGTCTGGAAAGGTTTGAGAGTGGCTCTGCAGAGGAACTATGTCACTTTGAGAGTTTAGAGCCTATGCTGCATCCTGTTTGCTCTCTCTACTGCATTGTCCCTTGAAGATGTGAGCTCTCAGCTTCCTGATCTTGCTGCCGTTCTGAACTGTAAGCCAAATAAACTCACACTTCCTTAAGCTGACTGTTTACGACATTTTATTACAGCCACAGAGAGACAACTAACACACCACCGAAGCCAAGCTCCTGTCACAAAACTTTCTGTAGTGGAAACACTAAATCTTCCACGTAGTATGAAAGTGAGACTATCAAAAAAAGATACAGTGACTTATTTCTTCCTGAGGGCTTTTGTTGTTCCTTTCCATATGATCCCCTGCACCTCCACCTTCTTCAGCCCCTGATAACTACCAGCTCTCTAAGCATGATATTTTCCCAAGCTAATTGCACAGCATGCTAAAAATAACCAAAAATTATGTACTATACATTTCTCTATCACCAACAGTAATTTCTAATGCTCTCTTGATAAAAATCTTAAATATGTGAGGTGATGGGCTAATTAGTTCAATTTTATCATTCTGCATTATATTCAGAAATCACAGCACTGCTTTGTGCCCATAAATACTGCAACTAAAATTTGTGAATACAAAAAAAAAATGTTGAGGGGAAGAAATTTGCAGGAATAGAAATTCTAACACATAAGCTGTTGAAATGAAATAAAATGAAGCCCCCCAATAAAATCCATCTATTGACTTATGATTTAATGAAAGTAAAGAAAAAGCTCAGACAGAGTAACTGCTTCTCAGGGTCCTGTCATACTTTCTTTCTTTCTTTTTTTTTTATTTAATACTTTATTTTTTTTCTTCCAGTTACATCTCAGTAACAAACCCCTCCCTATTCCCCCTTCCTATCCCACCCTTCCACCCTCTTCCCCCCAGAAGTTTCCCCTTTCAGTCCAACAGATGGTTCCTTCTCTTATAACAGTAAGTATTATATACAAAACAACAGATATAAATATGCCACATTTATGAGAGTTAAATGGCCCAGTATACCTTCCCTATGTCCAGTTTATACATATTTGGTACCTGACTTTAACATTCTACTATCTAACCAT
This sequence comes from Lophiomys imhausi, assembly GCA_907164525.1. Lineage (NCBI taxonomy): Eukaryota > Metazoa > Chordata > Mammalia > Rodentia > Muridae > Lophiomys > Lophiomys imhausi. The sequence continues at coordinate 11,849,763 of CAJQZJ010032322.1, forward strand.
CTCCATGAGTTTAAAGGTCTATATGTGACTCAACATTCATACTAACTTGCAACACACTTTTAAGAGTATCTTCTTAGATCTATAACACCCTCTTGATTCCTAAACAACTCAAAATTTAACTATGAGACTCTAGCTGTCTATTCTTCAACCACCTCAGAGACCTGAGAGGGATAAATATATTTGGTTATATAGGAAGTGCAGGGCCTGCAGCTTCCAAAACTAAGAAAGGACATACCAATGACTGCCTGGACAGTTCCCATTTTCTCTCCATACATTCCTGCATCAGTCTTCAGCCTTTGAGTCCTGTTTCTATGACAGACATTTGTTGTAGAGCAGGGATTATGAAGGACTTACCTACCCTGTCTTGGCAGAGTTAGGCTGTCGACTTCCCTGCTACTAAGTTTTGTCCTTTTTGGACAGCAGTCTGTCTGCAGTTGGTGCAAGGGGTTTTTTCATGCCAAGAGATAGGCTTGCCACTAATTCAACCATCTTACAGTGGAGGTTCTTTGATGCTTATCTTCTACTTGGAGTAGAATAGGGGGTGCTGTCAGGTGCTGATATGTCTCGATATCAAAAAAAATCTTGATTTAAGATAACATCTTTGAATGCCATATTCTGCAGATCTCTTGGGGTTTTTGAAGATGCCCTATCCATCTCTTATATTTAGATAAGCAAATGTTGCTTGTCTCTTAGCAACTTGATTACTGAGTAGTTTAGAGAATATCTGTGATAGACTGTCATAGTAGCTAACAAAGTGACATGTTTGCATGACTAGGAGTTTGTTTTACTTAACTATCCTAGACCGTTTTAGACGGTTGGTATTAAGAGGTCAGAGCTTCACATTTTATTTTTAAGTATCTCTAGGTATGATACCATTAGGAAGCGTTTTACCTTTAAATTTGTATCAATATACAAAGATCTATTCAATTGTGGTTAAATATACTCTTAATTATGTATCAATATACAAAGATCAATGCCTATGTAGCCCAATACAATCTTAATATTACGTCTATATGCAAGGGTCAATACCATTGTGGCCAACTATAATCTTAATTTTGTATCAATGTACAAAGATCAATACTGATGTAATCCAGTACAATCTTATTTTTGCACAATAAACAATGGTCAATACCACTTTAGCCAAATAAACTACTAATTTTGTATCAATATACAAAGGTATAAGGGCATATTCAATAATCTGCCCCTTCTTCTTGGACCTTCCTGTGCTATGTCTATATCTCATCTTTCTCAAGCCCATGCACTCCTACATAGGAGAGGAAGAAGGATACAGAAAAGGAAGAGTAGGAAGTCCCTGGGGCTAACCTCCAAAACCCATTAAGACAGGACCATTTATCAGCTTGTAGTCTCTTCCCCTAAATATCAGGGTTTTCAGTTATCCTTCAAATAACCAAAAAGAAGGGCGGAGAAACACCTTCCCCACCCTCTGGGCATGGGACGTCGCTCTCTTAAAGTGACTTCCATACTTTCAAGAGCAGGGAACAGGACACCTCCCTAGTCTCCCAAGAATAAACTAATGCTTCTCTAATCTTCTTCAGAGCACATCTATCCCTATCCACTGCAGTAGGATCCAAACAACAGGAAGGGGGAGCCTGCACACATCTCCTTTGTTTGCCTGTGTGTCCAGGGCCTGCCACCCAAGAGATAGTGAGGACACATTCATTGAAGAAATTATAGGAATTATCAAAAAGTGTCTGGAGAAATGACCAAAGAGTTCATGTACTTCAAGAGGACTTGAGTTTGGTTCTCTGTATCCAGATAGGGCAACTTGCAATCCCCTGTAACCCTTACCGCAGCCATGTTGGCTCCCTCTCAGATGCTTGTGACTCTGGCTCCAGGAGATCTGATTCCTTGCTCTGGATTCTTTCTTGAGTACCTGCACATCCTTGAGCATACCCTACCACTTGCAGACAGATATACATAATTTTAAAATAATGAAAAGTTTAAGAAGAATTGGAAGGTCTCAAAAATCAGTCTATTCGCCAAGACATCTCTGGAATTCTCACAAGTCAGCAACAAGAGAACAACAGCAGAGCAGATCCAGCCTTCTTCCAAAGTGAGATTATTTTCAACCAAGCTGGGAGCAAACAGTGGATCTTCCAAATCAAGACCTCCTTTCCCCTGAGAACTTTCAGATAAATCTCAATATAAAATAATAACACTTATGGGAACTAAAAGCCAAGACCATTCTATAAATAAGTGCAGAACAATGTCACAAAACTGTATGACTTGCATTTACATGCAAAGGATTTTAATCTTAAAAATGGATATATTTGATTAAAGAAATATTGACATTGTGGTGTTTTATTTCTGGAGCTGCTGCAAAATGCAAACAATGAATAAAACATTTTAAAATGAACATAACATTACCCACATCATCTCAGATGTACATTGTGAAGTTTGACCATCTGTTATTAAATATGGACACCAGATAACCACTGAAAGTTTAACCTGAGTATTTGCATGTGTGTTGCTGGCTTAAAAGAAACAGTATACTAATAGGATGCAAAAGCAAAAAAGACAGTCTCCACTATCCTGGATGCAACTCAAAGCCAGTTTCAACTTAGCGGTCTGAAATGCCAGGAACAGATGGTCAGAGATACCACAGTGATCACTTTATCATCAGCATATGGAAAGGGGATGCTAGGAGTATACAGCCACAGCGTTGCAACATCGAAGCCAGGCCCCAGAGTGACAACACACTCTCTTAGGAAATTGGCTGCATTAAACTCCACTTATAACAGTTCACTTGATAACATTACTCCCCTTCTTGGTGAGAAATTTAAGGGAAGACTCGCTTGTTATCCTAATTGCTAGATAATAGGAGTGATTGAAGCCTGTGTTACTATGGTAACTGGGGTCCTACTGAGTAGCTGTTCTCTATTTCAAAGAATTAAATCTCCCTGTTTGTAAATTAGTACCAAAGTCACTTCCATTCTTCCACTGCATGCTATCCCTGGTCCCTCTAAGCCATTCTCCACTGCACAATATGGCGATAAAAGCTAGCATTGAGCAACAGGTAACTAAAAAAAAAAAAATTGTTTTCAGAAGTCCATCACCATTTCTAGACAACACGGGGCTTTTTTTTTAAATCTTAGCACTCACTATTGATTGTTTGGGCTGGATAATTCTTTGTAGGAAAGTGGGTCCTGTCCATTGCAAATTATGTAGCCTACCTTCTGGGTATCTACAGCAGAAATCACCCTACTTGTGATAACAGATTTTAAATGCCTTCAGAAATTGACAAAAGTCCTCTGGCTACAAACTGCTAATATAAAGGGAAGTTCAAGGGAGAAATACCTTGTTGAAAGAAGCATATATGACTGAGATATCTGGGTGCACATACCATGACCCTAATAATATTTGAAATATATACTTATTTTATTAGATGATAGTTGATTTGTTTGCTAACTATAGGGCCCTCTACCCACTGAGCTTAGTTTTGTCTTGCTTTCTCTTTTGTGAATAAAACCATATTTTTTTCAAGCAATTAAAGCTTACACAACTATAGCTGTCAGTAGGTGTCGGGCTGGGAATCGGCCCACCTGGTTGTTCAATCTGCAGAGGTTATTTGGGGTTCTGACTTGTTTTTGTTCTAAATCCCTTCTCCAGGGTTGTGCCAGCAATTGTCTATGAGGTATTGTCTTTGAGGCACTGCACTGAACATAATATAAATGAGCAAATATAAAATGAAAAAGCTGCAGTCTGCTTTCTGGGAACTCAAAAAATGAGCAGATGCATTCTGAAGCTGAATTGGGTTTACATTTTTTAGGTGAGCATTAAAACAATCTTCCAGAAGCACAGGATGGAGAGTTGGAGATTTTGTGCTTCAGTAACTTTCTGGTGCTTCTTTTCAAACTCTTACTATTGGTCTCTGCATTTACCAGCAGATCTTGCAGGGCAGATGCTACACACCCTCACCAGGCCATTCATGTCTTCTAGGATGTTACTATTCTCTCAGTTGGTTTCACAGGCAGTAGGACCAAATAGTTCTGAGCGGGCAGCCCCTCTTTTGGAGTCCTTTATGTAAGTCCTCAGCAATACCCCCTCTGTTCTGAGAGACAAGGCAGGATTTCCACACTCTCTCTTCACTTTGGTGTCTTGCCATGCTTTTGCCCCTACAAGAAGATAAGAATACTCACAGTCGTGGCTCCTCAGTTAAGAAACTTCTGCAGGCTCCTCATGTTCATCCAACAGGTGGTTTGGATCCTAACTGAATATTATTTTTTGGAGCATGCCTCAAGAGACTGCAACTGGAGATTTTCAAGGAGGAAATGTATAGCTTGGGACATGCCTCAGTAGATAAAGCACTTTCCACACAAGCGTGAGGAACTGCAATTCAGGTCCCCAACATCTGCCTGAAACCTGCCTGCATGTGGCAGCCCGATGGCAATCCCACTACTCCGGAGGCAGACAGTGGACCCCAGGACAAGCCAGCTAGCTAAACTAGCCAGAGTCATAAGCGCTTGAGCTCTTGACTCAACAAGAGATTTGGCATCTGTAAATAAGTAAAAAGCTATCTAAGAAGACATGAATGGCAACTCTGGCCTCCAAATGCATGCACACACATGCACACCAACCTGCACATACTCACATTCCCACACATATGCTACATGCATACATACATACACACACACACACACACACACACACACACACACACACACACACGTATGTGCACCACACATCTGCGCACTGACCTAAGAAGTCAGCCCAGGTGGCAGAACCTATTACATTCCTGGAGCTTATCACCTAGCCAAGCATAACAGCCAACACACATACAGACAACATGCATGCTGTGGGTGCACCACCCAATCACTAGATGCATTGGAAACAAAGGGTGTTTGAGCCTCCCATATACCAAACACCAGTCAAGGAATTTTAGCTGAACGATTACCTCATAGAGAGAGCTACTGTAACAGTGGAATGAAAAGCAACATTATACAGAATATTCAGCAATTAAAAACTCAACCTACCAAAAAGGTGATCACAAACAAGGTTCTAACCCCAACCAGAATCCCAATTAAAAGTAAAAATCTTTAGATGTATTCACGGGTGCCCTTTATCATATAGCATATCAACATCTAGCCTCTGTTTTGGTTGTTGTATGTATGCTGCTTGTCCAAGAGCTGTGCTACTCTCAATCTCTAAAAATATTGCTGATTTTGTTTCCAACCTAGAGTATGCCAACTCCACACTGAGTAGCCGAACCCCATATTTACGGGAATTCTAATAAAAGAACTCAGTGATAGTTTGCCTCTTATTGCTACATTGCCCTTATTAACCACAGCCTTCTAGAAATAATGGCTTCCTTAAATTAAAATTGGCCACATTTCTAGAAGCCCTTGAGCTCCCTTACCAAAGCCTCCTTCCATTGCTACCATGGTCCTGAGGAAACTCAGAGTTGATAATTTCAGGATATGTTTTATGAGTACTCCTTAATCACCCTTTTGATGAAAGGGAGTCTGTACCTTAAGTAGTAGGGGATGGCTAGATCCCTTACACATGTGGGGACTGAAAGATGAGGGTTTTCATCAAAGTGGGTTTTTTCTCTGTGGGTTTCCAGATATCAGGCCCAGATTTATTTATTTGTTTATTTTTAGATTATAGTACTTCTTTGTGAATTCTCTAATTAGTCATATATTATTATACATATATACTCACAGCTTGAGAGAATGCAGACACAACCTGTTACCAGGCCCACAAATGAGCTGCAAATTAAGTGACCTAGGTTTCTACAGGCAGGTACGACTGACTGGCTTGTTAGTAACTAGGCAGATTGGCGTGAAAATAAAATTCACTAGGCTGAGGACTGGAGGACTGTGGAAAGGCAAATGAATGGGGAGCCTTTACTACTACATGGAAGACAGGGGTGGGAAGAGCGGGCGCCGTACATAATTCTCCGGGATCCTGAAAGGCTCAAAGTCTTCAAACAGTTCTTAAAATTGAAGCTTACAAATGTATTGTGCACTTTTAGAAGTTCATCTATCATTTCTGCCTTCTTAACATATACATGGCAAAAACATTGCTCATGATGCATAAACTCTACCCAGTCTTATAGCCAGATTGCAGCAGGCTGACCTCTTATCTTTCTAAATATCTAGATATCCCACTACTTGAAGAAACATCAGAGGACAATATCTGTACCCTGCTTACAATGCTGTTGCCATTGGCAATAACACAGCAGTGAAACTCTAGAGAGTCATTCTATGCATTCAGGTTTCACAACTAAAGAACAAGTCAGTATTGGACACGACTGAAGTACTTCTCCAGCAGAGGACCTCCAATTAAGGGCTTTCACAATGCTTCTCAAAGCAACTGATTGTCAGAAATAGACAGAAGACCCTGGCAACCACCAGGGCATCTCATTTGATATGTAGATTCTGCCCAACACATGTGTCGTTCAGGCTCTGATTTCCACCCTTGTTTCAGACTCAGTCCTATTTATCCAGCTATGGCTGTTATATAATGCAATAACCCTTTTATTCTTTCCTACTTAAATGACTTTTAAATGAAGAGTCAAAACATCCTCATCCTCATGTTATTTTCAAGTTATTTCAAATGGTCAGACTGCTGCTTACACTGCTGCATTCATAATAAGACACAAATTATAATAATTCTGTTTTCATCAAATGAAACTGCAGGGAATTCTTATAATGGAATTATGAGAAAATGAGGGTATTATACCAGTGGAATAATCCATGTGTACCTAAATGGAAAACTATAGCATATCAACCTGTTATTTTACTAGTGTTCCTTCTAAGTAATCTATTATTATAATCTATTAATCAAACTAGAGACAAATCTACTATGAAGTCAATAACTTTCATAACACAATGGGACAAAATTTGACACATAAGAGAGATTACTAACATCTCCAACATATAGCAGCCAATGACAAGCTTCAGTTCTAACATGATGCTATGAATAGACAGTATATTCCGAATCCTCCATGGAATTAACAAATATTGCTTCTTTGCAAGGTTCTTGGACTAAAACTGATCCTTCAAATATATCCAGAAGTGATGAATACTTGGAATTATTTGACAGAAGCACGAGACCCTTAAAATATAGTAGCTAATCCAGATAGAGAGAAGAATGAATATATAGATGATAGATGAAATAGGTAGGGAGGGAGATGATTGGTGTGGGGCCGTGGACAAAATGATGCGTTTGAACACTGTTGCTAAGGATGCTCAATGATGCAACCACTATGGAAAACAGAATAACATTTTCACAAAAATCACAAGATAGAACTATCATGTGATTCAGCAACTGCACTCTGGATAGCCATCCAAAAGCATAGACATGAGGATCACAAGTGCTACAACCAATTCTACACTTGTTGTGGGACTACTCACAATAACCACAGTATGCAAACAACCTGCGTGTCCACGAAGGGATGAACAAAAAGTAATGTTCATCCATATACATATAGCATTAGAACAGAATTTTGAAGAACAAGGAATTAAGAATCTCCAGTGGGAGATGATTAAATTGGTGGTAAGCCATTCTCT
>CAJQZJ010032322.1:11857697-11925436 GCA_907164525.1 Lophiomys imhausi
TGGATCTAAGAAGATATTTTTAAAATTATGAGACAAGTTAGTATGAAAGCTGAGTTAGATATAGAACTTTAAACTCATGGAGATGGTTAGATAGTAGAATGTTAAAGTCAGGGGCCAAATACATATGGACTGGACATTGGGAATGTATGCTAAGCCATATAACTCTTATAATCGTGGCCTATTTATTTCTGTTGTTTTGTATTGTATTTATAGTTATAAGAAAAAGAACCTTTATTTGGACTGAAAGGGAGAGCTGTTGGGGGGAAAAATAAATACCTTAAACTAATATTAACCTCTGTGATTATAAAAAAAAGGGAAGAGGATGGTGGGGCTGAGGGGGAGGAGGGTGGAAGGGTGGGACTGGAGGGGGGAGTAGGGAGGGGATTGTGATTGAGATGTAACTTGAAGAAATAAAAAATAAATTATTAAAAAAAATAAAATAAAGAGGCCCAAAGATTCACCCAAGCAAGAAGAAGCTAGACATGAGCTTTGTGGCATGGTACCTGTAGTCAACATTATTATATTCCTCTAAGCTTGACCATTTCAGAGAATAAACCCTGCATCCAATGTTCTTACACTACATTTCTTTGACAAATATTACCATCTGTGTTAACTTTGCCAGTTTTGACTTTTAAACAAACTTTTCATTTTGAAACAGTTTTAAATTAAAAAGAAAACTGAGATGATAGTGGGGAGTGCAATGATGCCCTAGTCCCATCCCTCCTTATTAACCTCTGTGATTATTAATCACAATCAACTAATGCTGGTTGTACATTACCATTTTCAGCCCATGCTTAATACTAACAAGCTTAGATTTCATCCCAATTCTTTTTTCTGCCTCCATGTCCTTTCTCGAATACTACATTACATTACCGTGTCCCCTTAGGCTCCTCTAGGCCATGGCAGTTTTTCATATAGGTTGTGTAATAACTGCTCTGCAGCATGCAGAGTTTCCCACATTTTATTTATCTGAATTCTTGTCATGATACGACCGGTGTTATGAGCTTTTGGAAGAGCCCAGTGGTATACTTCTATTCACATTACACCATAGGGACACATTTAATATTAGCCATGACACTTCACTACTGCTGTTGAGATTGTGTTGCTAATGTAGTTAGTACTTCTTAAGTTTCTACCCTGCAATGTTATTCATTTTTTTTAATTTCCACATTATATTCTTTGAAAAGTGTTAACTATGGCCAGACCATATTTAATTAATAGAGACTTCTACTACAATTCTTTATGAGTAAATTATGCACAGAAACTATAATTCCTCTGCAAGGCCAGGGAGTTTTGCTTATTTTCCCTCCTTTGTATTGTTATTTAATAATTTGTGGAAATCAGTATAGATTCACTAATCCATATTATTTATTTGTATTATAATCCACTGCTACTCATGGAATTGCTTATTTCCCCCAAGCTTTAACCATGCAGAGCCTTCCTAGTGGTTCTCTAGGTCTCCTTCACACACTCCATCATCATGGGAGGGTGAAGAGTAGAGATGTGAGGACTTACTGAGCACTCCAGCATGAGTAACGTAACTCTCAGCTCAGGACCATAAAAGTTCTAATCTGGGGGAATCTGACTCTTTCCATGTTAAACATAATTTTGAAAACCAAAGGCGTAACAGTACAATGGTTTTAAGAATCAAAATTTTTGATGACTCTCACTCCCAGCCAAAGCAGTGAAAAGCCCAATTGGGGGAGCTCCAGTTTTATTCACCATCTTCTACTATTTTAATGCACATCCCATGGGAAGATACAATGAAAATAATGGGCTAGTACCACAAACTCCAACCTGAAAGTGCCTGAAAACTTGCTATGAATGAAGAATCTCTTCTCCTACTTCTGACATTTGAAAAAAAAATCTCCATTTATATTAATGAAAATAAAACTGCATCAGGTAACATTTGCACACACAGATGAAAAAACTTCCCATTTGAAATAAAAACACCATCCCAGTCCCATTCTTGGGGGTAAATGGCCAACACAAAATGAACGCATTGTTATCTTTATAGACTTTGTCTCATATTGCTTTGGTCATGCAATTTCTTCTGCTTGTGTATTTTGGGTCTTGGATTTATATTTTTATGGGTTTGTTGTGTGTGTGTGTGTGTGTGTGTGTGTGTGTGTGTGTGTGTGTCTGTGTCTGTGTGTCTGCATATGTCTGTGTGTGGATAGTGTTCATTTAAGAGAATGAGAAACAGGGTATAGAGTTGAGTGAGGGAGAAGTAGAGAGGATCTCAGGAATTTGGGGAGGGAAAAATCATGATTGAAATATACTATATGAAAAAACTTTCAATAGAAAAAGAAAAAATGAAAAATGTTTCAATAATTCCATCCCACACCCAACTAGAACATCGCTACCCCAGCCATGTCCCAGGCTAGTCAGTAGCCCACTGTGGTTGGCTGCCTCAGGTTATACTGCTTCAGCTCTCTCAGTCACAGGCAGGTGCTCATTTTGGAAGCTATTGAACCTGTCAGCCCCACCAGCTTCCACGCTGCACTCGCTCAACTCATTAATTGGATGTTTCAGAGCAGACAACAGCTGAGAATCTCTGTCCAAATAGATCCCCATCATCTTTATCATCAGCAGTAGAAGTACCAACAACTGCCAAACACATTCAGGGCACAAAAGAGAACATAGAATTGGACTCAGAACCTGCCCAGTAGAATCAGCATCAGAATTAAACACTAACATAGGGATGAGAGGCCAAATGGGAATCTTTTCTTCAGCGAAAAGGAAAGCTGGGGGAGAGGAGTGCATTCCTGTGGGACAAATCAAAAGATGCCACTCCTGCCTCAGAAATGGTTTTTATGTGTTTCCTTTAAATATGAGCAGACAGGATGAAGCTGATGAGTTTTACCAGTAATGTGCACCTGGTTGCTTACCTAATCCTCATTTATTTGCCCTGCTTTGAGTTCAATAATGAGAGAGAAGTTACACCTTACCCAAAGACATGGCGGACAAGTAAAGATAGTATCTTATGCAGATTGCCACTGAATGACGTAGGTCACACAAATTCTAAATCCTATCGCTGAACCACTCTAGTTCTCTCTGTGTTCTGTCTTCATCTCTCAATCCTTCCTGCTCTGGGAAATTTCAGAACATTATTGACAGAAGATCTCTTCCATGTTCTAGACCTTTCAAGTCTGGAACACAATCTGGAAATTATTCTCTGTAGAAGCCTCTAGTAGGACACACTGCTAGTAACCTTTGGAGGAGGCATAGTGTGCAGGTATGACTGTGAGCAACTGCTTTTCCAAGCTTAGAGTAAGTCTGGCATCTTCCGTGAATTCCAAGAGGCTTGTCAGTCTTGGCACTATCCAAATCTAGTTTTTAATCATAGCAATTTTTAAAATAATGCTATCATTCCCCTTAACATGCATGCTCAAAGATACTTTCTAAACCAGAATATTTTCTTGTTCTGCGTATTTAATAAGCTTTAACTTATACTGTATACAGAGAAATCTGAACAATTTCAATATCTCTACAAGCTTGTGTAAAACATTTACCTGCTCAGACACCTCTTGTAAACAAATAATGAGTTAGATTAAGCCCTTCCACTGTAATATAGTGCTATTAATAAAATTCACTCATTACTTATAGGTTTATACTTTAAATTATGTCTTCTCAATCTTTTTTAAATAATGGATACTTTTTAAATGTTTTATTAGTTGAGAATTTCATACAATGAACTTTTGTCATTTTCACCCCCTCCTCCGGCTCCTCCCAGACTCACTTCCTGCTCCCCTACACACACAACTTTGTGTCTTCTTTTTTATTTTTGTTAAATCTATCCAATTTTCACTACCCATATACTCTTGGATATGTGGCCTTTCAGTAGAGCATGGTTGACAAATCAGGGACTATGCTCTTAGAGAAAAACCCATGCTCCTTTTCCTGGAAACTATCAGTTGCCAATAGATCCTCAGCCAGGAGTGGTACTTCACGCCCAACTCCCACTATGTGCTGGAATCTTGCCTGCATCAAGCTTGTACAGGTCTTATGCATGCATGCTGTCACAATGACTGTGACTTCATCTGTGTAACTGCCCTACTGTGTCCAGAAACATTGTATCCTTGAAGACACCTGTCACCTCTGACTCTTAACACTTTCTTAGCCCTCTTCTACAATGATGGCTGGACCCATAGGAGAAAGGAAGGAAGGTGTTATAGACACCCCATTTAGAGCTGAGAATTCTACACTTTCTTATTCTTCACATCCTAACCAATTGTGAGTCTCTGTATTAATTACCACTTATTTCAAACAAAATGAATATTATCTGATGAAAGTTAAGAAATACACCAATATATTGAGTATAAAAGTAAATCATTAAGAGTTGTTTTAGTACTATGTCAATTTAGCAGAATAGTAATAGTAGTAGTAGGTCTCACATAGACTCAATGATCTATTAAAAAACAAATTATTGGTCCTTATGATGATGCCCAGTGTGAATTTCATCTTGTGAAATGAGAGCATTTAAAGACTCTCTTTTCCTCCTGCTCACACTGACTGAGAACTCATGCTGGAGAAGCACACAGCAAGGTATGGCATTAACCAAATTTAGATTGTGATAGAGACAAAGGCATGGCATGAAACCTGCTGGGAGAGAGTTCCCTTAAGGCATCTGACTTAGGGCTTCAGAGTGCCAAAAAAGGCAGAGAGATGAGTGAAGTTCAGAAGCTGCTTGGAGAGGCTTTAGGCCAGCTATGAGGTTTGCCTGGGCCAGAGAGGCTATGAGGCAAGTCTTAGCTGATGAAAAAAGTCAGTCTCGGTTTGGTGGTTGGAACAGATTGACTTTATAAACCAGCCACAATTTGGTGGTAGAAATAAACTGGTCTTGCAAGCTGGCAAAGTAAAGCCCAATGGACTTTAAGCCTAAAAGATATAATCTGATGGGACTGCTGTAAACCAAGTCACCCGGCATGAACCTACGCCAAGAATATTAATATCCTTTTAAGAAAGTTAAGTGTTTTATATAGGTATTAGAGTGTTCTTAAGAATTAGGGTATTCTTAGATAGACTATAGATTTTCGATATAGGTTTTAGGCTATAAGATTTAGGTATTTTGGGCTGGAGAGATGGCTCAGAGGTTAAGAACACTGGCTGTTCTTCCAGAGGTCCTGAGTTCAATTCCCAGCAACCACATCATGGCTCATAACCATCTATAATGAGATGTAGTGCTCTCTTCTGGCCTGCATGCATGAAGGCAGAACACTGTATACATAATAAATAAATAAAAATATTTTTAAAAAAAGATTTAGGTATTTTATAGATGTTTGTTAAATATTAATAAATAAAAGTATTTGTAAATAAAAACATTATGTTACAATCATAAATCAATCTTGAACTCTGAGAGTTAAAAAAATGACAGGCCTGGCAACAATAGTGCCAGGTGCAATAGTGGCACAAATGTAATGAAAGTAACCAGGCAATCAGTTTTTTTTATAAGTTATTTTTTATTTCTTCAAGTTACATCTCAATCACAATCGCCTCCCTACTCCCCCACTCCAGTTCCACCCTCCCCCCCTCTTCTCCCTCAACCCCCATCCTCTTCCCTTTTTTTTTTAAGTTTAAAGTATATCTTTTTCCCCCCAACATCTCCCCCTTTCAGTCCAACAAATGATTCTTTCTCTTATAAATACAATACAAAACAGAAATAAATAGGCCACAATTATGAGAGTTATATGGCTTAGCATACATTCCCAATGTCCAGTCCATATGTATTTGGCACCTGACTTTAACATTCTACTATCTAACCATCTCCGGTGCATGCCGGTAGGATTTGGTGAAGGAGACAGAGTTTTAGATTGTAAAATGAAGATAAGGTCTAAGTCACATGTTAATGTAAATGATTAAGTTAGATTACATATATAAAGGATTTGGAGCTTACTTTGAACTTGGTAAATTTTTACTATAGATTTCTATTTTGGGTTTTTTCTTTTTATTCTTGTGGTTGGTTGGTTGGTTTTTGTTTTTTAGGTTTTTTGGTTTTTTAGGAGAAAATCCATCTTCTTGTCTAGATGCTTCTAAGTGATGAAAAAGGAATAATAAAAAGGGCAACTGCCTTATCAGTAGAAGTTGGATCCCCATGGACCAACTGTCTCAAATATAATAAATTGGCCAAAAGAAAGATCTACGTGCTCATAGCTAATCTCTACCTTAATTTTCACACATCTTTTCACTTTGATATGACTTGTATTTCTTGGGATCCACTAGACTCTATAAATGGTATATGACCTTAGTATGTTGAAGAAAACATATTCATATATAAGATATTCAATATGGTTCAAATTGGAAAAGGTGTATCAACATGTGACTATTACTAAGGCAGTTACAACTTGAAGCCCAGCAGCTGAATATGCGTGAAATATCTGAGGTCTTCAACCACAAGGATATCATTACAGAGGAAAGGGCAACAGTAGCAGCAAGTGCAAACAAACATACGAGGATGCCTCTGATCTTGTACCCCTGCCCTAATTGTGTTTGGAAGAGTGTACCTCCAGAAGGTTATATTTCCTTGAAGAGTAGGTGAATGCATGTTCTTTGTAGCACTTTTCACAGTATTTAAGGTATACAAACAACTGAAAATCTCATCAGGTTTTTAAACATTGGTAGGCATAAATACAATGACATTCATCTTTTAAGAAGGAGAGTTCTGTCATGTGTAACACAATGACTGAATTAGGAGGACATTATGCCAAGTGAAACAAGCCAATCACAGAAGGCAGTGCATGATTTCTCTTTTATGTAAAATCTACCCATAAAAGCAGAGAGTTGAGTGGTGGCTCCCAGAGCCTGAGGTAGAAAGCAGTGTGAACAGGAAAAGTGAGGTGTTGATCAAATGTGTGCAAAATTTCAGCTCCACAGGCGGATGGGTTCCGACATTTCATTGTACAGCATGGGGACTATAGCTGACAGTAGTGTTTTTCAAAATTGTTAAAAGAGTAAATTTTAGGTGTTTTCACTGGAAAGAAATAATATGCATACAAGGTGTGGATATGTTAATTTGCTAGAGTAGATCATTCTACAAAGTATTCATGTAGTGAAACATTCTATTGTACCCTACTTGTTTATATAATTATTTTTCAATCAAAACAAAACCAGTTTAAAAAGAATCATTAAAAAATAGAAAGGAAAGGTGGACAGTGTATGAACAAGCCCAATTTAGGTAAAGACAAACAGTGTAGGAAAGAAAAGGGGGTAACATAAAGACATGTAAGTGAGCTATTGATGACAGGAGAAGAGCAAATAGATTTACAATTGAAATTCCTGACCTTCCTTTTGCTTTGCAAGAAGTCATCCCTCTTACCGTGAATTCTTACCCTCTTCTCAGTTTAAATGAGTTTCGCAGCCAGTGCTTCAAGTAGTATATTGAAAAGAAGTGGGGAAAGTGTATTGACCTATCTTATCCCTGACTTTAATGCGATTGCTTTAAGTTCTTCTCTATATAGGATCCTGTTGGCTGTGGGTTTGCCTTATATGGCCTTTATTCTGATGAGGTATGTTCCCTCCAGCCTTACTTGTCTCTAAGACCTTTACCCAGAAAGTGGACTTTGTCAAAGGCCTTTCCTGAATCTATTGAGATCAGAGTTTCGTCTTTAAGTCTATTTACATGACTTATTACATTTATTCACTTATATTTGTTGAATCATCCCTGAATCTTCAAGATAAAGCCAACTTTATCATAGTGGATGATGTTTTTGTTATATTACAGTATTTTGGTTGTGAATATTTTATTGAGAATTATTGCATCCATGCTCATTCAAGGATATTGGCCTGTAGTTTTCTTTGTGTCCATGTCTTCAACCAGATTGAATGTTAGAGTGACATCAACTTCATATATGGGGGTTGGTTGTGATGCTTCTTCTGTTTTTTTAATAATTTAAGAATCATTAGTTATAGATTTTCACTGAAAGTCCGGTAGAATTCTACTGTGAATCCACATGGTCCTGGACTTTTTTGAGTTGGAAGGGCTTTTATTGCAGTTTCATGATCCTTACTTGTTATGAGTTTGTTTGAGTTGTTGATCTCTTCTTGGATTCACTTTGGGAACTTGGATGAATCTAGAAATTCATCATTTCTTTTTTAACTAAGATTGTTCAGCCCCACAGACTGTTCCAGCCAGAACTTCAGTAAAACCCTGAAGTTCAGCCTCTGACTACAAACTTCTTAGAACATTTAAATAGCTAAGCACAAAAGAACTGAACATCAAATGATTCTATTAACATTGTTAACCATTTTTCCACTTTTATTTGGGTCCCAAACAGGTTTCCTACATCCCAAATCAGCAGGAAGTAATTTTAAGAGATCAAAATACCATTCCCAGAAGGTGCGGTGGGTGATTCCCCTCCCTTTGGTCATTTGATGGGTTATAGATGTTTGTTGCTATTTAGGGGGACTGGTTACAAGTTGTTAAATGGTCTTGTTAAATAGGTTTTTTTGGAGGTTAGACCCAGGGACTTCTCTCTTTTTCTTTTCTGTGTCCTTCTTTCTTTCCTATGTAGGGGTGAAAAAACTTGAGAAAAAATGAGATATAGACATAATATAGGAATGATAAAGAAAAAGGGACAAATTATTAAATATGCTCTTATATATTTGTATACTGATACAAAAATTAAGATTATATTTGGCTAAATTAGTATTTATCTTTGTATATTGATACAGAATTAAGATTATATTTAGTTACATTGATATAGATCTTTGTGTATTGATACAAAATTAAGGTTAATTCTTTTTAAGGTATTGTACCTAGGTAAAGCTTAAAAACGAAACGTGAAGTTTTGGTCTTTTGTTAGCAACTGTCATAAACTGTTTAGGATAATTAAGAAATGCAAGCTAATAGTCATTCAAGCATGTCATTTTGTTAGGTACTAGGATAATCTATCACAAATGTTTTCTAAGTTAATCAGAAATCAAGTTGCTAAGAGACAAGCAACATTTGCTTATTCAAATATACATGAATAGACATGTGGTCTTCAAAAAGAGATCTATAGAATGTGGCATTCAAAGATATTTTCTTAACTTAAGATTTTTTTGATATAGATTTGTTAACTTGATGTAATATAAGTTTTTAAAATATCCCCTTACAATATTCTGATGTTTTTAACAGTGTTTGTTGTATTATTTTTCTGTTTACTTCTGATTAAGTTAATTTGCATTCTCTCTTTTAGCCCAGTTTTGTTCATCTCAAAGAACAAACTCTCAGATTTGTTGATTCTTTGTATTGTTTTCCTTGTTTCTATTTTATTAATATCTTCTCTGATTTTTATCATTTATTTATATCTACTAAATTTTAGTTTGATTTGTTCTTGAATTTTTTCTAAACTCTTGATTTGTATCATTAATTCACCTATTTGAGTTATTCATCATTTTTTAAATGTAGGCATTTAGAGCTCTCAAATTCCCTCTGCGGACTGCTTTTTAGTGTGTCTTGGAGATTTTATTGTGTTGTGCTTTCATTTTTATTTAATTCCAGAAAATTTTTATTTCTTATTGACTTTCTTTGATCCATCCATCATCTGGAAATGTTCTTTTTTTTCTGCATGAACTTATGTAATTACTGAGGATTTGTTTGCTGTTGATTTTAAACTTTATTGCATCGAGGTCAGATAGAATACATGGAGTTATTTTAATATTTTTGCATTTGCTAAGGCTTGGCTTTGTATCCCAGGATGTGATCTATTTTAGAGAAGCGTCCATGAATTGCTGAGTATAATGTGAATTCTTTCGTGTTTGGATCAAATATTTTGTGGATATCTGCTAGATTCATTTGATATACGATGTCATTTAATTCTGACATTTCTTTGTTTATATTTTGAGCCAATTGACCTGTTTTTTCTTTTAATTAAAAAAAAATTGCTCTAGGGAGATGCCTCAGTCAGCACACTGATTGCTGTTCAAGCATGAAGACCTGAGTTCAGATCCCAATTAGCTACTAAAAAAAAAAAAAAAAAGGTCAAGGGTATTTGCATGCCAGTGTAACCCCTGTGCTCATCATAACAAGGGTTTAGATGGAGAACGACCCTAGCCATCCAGTCTTGTCAAAACTGTGAGCTCTAGGCTCAGTGCAAGGCCCTGACTCAAAAGAATAAGTAAAGAGCAATTGAGGAAGACACTGGACATTACTGGCCTCTGGCCTCTGACCTCGACATGAACATGAACACACATGAGTAATACATACACACACACACACACACACACACACACACCACCACCACCACCACCACCAACAACAACAACAACAAAAGAATAAAATAATTTTATGTGAAATAGATAGCAAATTGAGACAAATTCTTACCATATAGCCTCAAACTTGCTATATAGATCAGCCTGGTCTTCAACTTGCAGTCATCCTCCTGCCTCTGGAGTGCTGGAAGTAAAGGTATGCAGCACCATAGTCAATAAAGATACAAAACTTTAAAGTATTTTTCTTCAAATGCACTCGAACCTATGTTTCATTTATTTCTGATTTTGAACCTTCTAAAATATTTAAGATGACTTCTTGGAATTTTATACATAATCTTACTGGGTTAAAATGGATCTTCTTAAGAAGAGATATCTGAGCATGGGAGATCTTTCCATCTTCTAAAGGCCTCTTCCATTTCTTTCTTCAAGGGTTTGAAGTTCTTGTTGTACAGGTCCTTTACTTGCTTAGTTAGAGTTACCCCCAGGTATTTTATGTTGTTTGTGGCTATTGTGAAGGGGGTTGTTTCTCTTATTTCTTTCTCGGCCCATTTGTTTGTTGTATATAGAAGGGCTTTTGATTTTTTTTTTTTTGAGTTGATTTTGTATCCAGCCACCTTGCTGAAGGTGTTTATCAGCTGTAAGAGTTCTCTGGTGGAATTTTTCAGGTCGCTTATGTATACTATCATATTGTCTGCAAATAGGGATAATTTGACTTCTTCATTTCCAATTTCTATCCCCTTGATCTCTTTTAGTTGTCTTATTGCTTATGGATAGGTAGGATCAACATAATAAAAATGGCCATACTACCAAAAGCTATATATAGATTCAATGCAATTCCTAATACCAACACAATTATTCATAGACCTGGAAAGAGCTATTCTCAATTTCATATGGAACAACAAAAAACCCAGAATAGCTATATCAATTCTGTACAATAAAAAAAAAAAAAACATCTGGAGGTATCACCATCCCAGATTTCAAGCTGTACTACAGAGCAGTAATAGTAAAAACAGCATGGTATTGGTATAGAAACAGACCAGTAGATCAATAGAATCGAATTGAAGACCCAGAAATGGACCCACACACCCATGGCCACCTAATTTTTGACAAAGAAGTCAAAACCGTACAATGGAAGAAGGACAGCATCATCAACAAATGGTGCTGGTCCAACTAGATGTCCACTTGCAAAAGAATAAAATTAGACCCATACTTATAACCTTGTACAAAACTTAAATCCAAGTGGATCAAAGACCTTAACATAAGGCTGGTCACACTAAATCTACTAGAAGAAAAAGTGGGAAAAACCCTCGAACTCATTGGCACGGGTGACAACTTCCTGAACAGAACACCAACAGCTCCAGACCTGAGACCAACAATCAATAAATGGGACCTCATGAAACTGAAAAGCTTCTGTAAGGCAAAAGACACTGTCATTCGAACAAAATGGCAGCCTACAGACTGGGAGAAAATCTTCACCAACCCCACATCTGACAGAGGGCTAATATCCAAAATCTACAAAGAACTCAAGAAATTAAATGCCACAAAACCAAATAATCCAATCAAAAATGGAGGACGGAGCTAAATAGATAATTCACAAAGGAGGAATCCCAAATGGCTGAGAGACACCTGAAGAAATGCTCAACATCCTTAATCATCAGAGAAATGAAACTCAAGACGACTCTGAGATTCCATCTTATACCTGTCAGAATGGCTAAGATCAAAAGCTCAAATGACAGCACATGCTGGTGAGGGTGTGCAGAAAGGGAAACCCTCCTCCACTGTTGGTGGGACTGCAGACTTGTGCAACCACTATGGAGGTCAGTATGGCGATATCTTAGAAATCTTGGTATAGCTTTGCCTCAGGACCCAGCCACACCACTACTGGGTATACACTCAAATGACTCCTCACAGAATCATAAGGAAGTCTCCTCATCTATGCTCATAGCAGCCTTATTTGTAATAGCTAGAAACTGGAAACAACCCAGATGTCCCTCAACTGAAGAATGCATTAAAAAAACTGTGGTACATCTACACAATGGAATATTACTCAGCTATCAGAAACAATGAAATTATGCAATTTGCAGCCAAATGGATGGAACTAGAGAACCTCATCCTGAGTGAGCTAACCCAGACTCAAAAGGATGCACATGGCATCTATTCACTTATAGTCGGATTTTAGTCATATAGTACAGGATATCTGTACTACAACCAACACACCAAAGGGAACATTGACATAGACTTTTTGTTTGTTTTTTTGTTTTTGTTTGTTTGTTGGTCTGTTTTTTTAGTTTTCCCTCCCTAACAATGAAGCACTTTTCACTGGTGGTACTGCCTTGTAGGCCCCCAGTGTATGAAGAGGCTCTTGGCCCTCATATGACTTCTGAACTGGGGTGAGGGACTGTTATGTAGGGACACTCCACTCCAGAGGAGCAAGATGGAAGGGTTGGGGGGAAGAGGATGGGAGGACTGGGCTGGGAAAGGGGGGAAAGAGGACAATATGATGGAGATGTAACCTGAAGCAACAAATAAATAAATTTATTAATAAAAAAAAGCAGCGCTCTGGGGAACTCAGGCAGCAGGGCACAGTGCAGCGTAGCATGGACACAGGCAGAGAAGCTCAGTGCGCAGTGCAGCACAGAACACAGACCAGAAGGAGCAGCACGGTTGGGGAACACAGGCAGTGGGGTGCAGCGTGATGTGGTGCAGAACCCAGGCCCAGGAGCGAGCCCTGGAAGTGGGCAAGAGCCACTCAAAAACTCAGTGAGTGGACAGTCTCGGGGCCAAAGCAGAGGTCAGTGGCACAGGACACAGGCTCAGTGCCCAAAGCAGAGGTCAACGTCTTGGAGCACAATCTTGGGGCCCAAAGTGGAGGTTAGTGGCAAGGGACACAGACTCGGGGGTCCAAAGTGGAGAACAGCAGCATGGGGCAGAGGTCCGGGGTACAGAGCAGAGGGCACTGGCATGGGGCACAGACCCAGGACCCAGAGAAGAGGCCAGTGCAGACCCTGCCGCAGAAGTGGGCAAAAGCCATGCAGTGGCTGTCAGGGAGCCACAAGCATATCTGGGCATACCCAGAAAGGTGTTAAGCATAAAGGTCCCTCTACTGGATATACAATCACTTGGAAGAACATTGTGCTCAGACAGGGCAGAGGGCTGCTCTTCCTGCACTGGTACACTCTCTTTCAGTCTGATTACCACAGGGTCTTGGGAGGTAGCCTCAACTGCAGGATAGAGGTAGCTCCCCCACTACCTGAGCACCCAGCATTCACACGGTCACTGAAATACCCTAAAGGGGAATGGCAGTGGCACTGAAACTGTCCAGATGACATCAGGAACAATCAGCTTAGGGCAACCAGATGGCTAAAGGCCAGTGAAAGAACAAAACTGACATAAATCAGGGAAATATGACTCCAACGAAATTCAGCGAGGTTAACACAGCAAGCCCTGAACAGCCCACCACACCTGAAACACATGAAAATGATGACAAATCTCTATACTTCCTTTCAGGAACAAATGAAATCACTGAAAGAATACAAGGAATCCTCAATTTTACAAATAAAAGCAATTGGAGAATACCACTAGAGACCTCCACGCCAATGCAGCCCAACATGAAAGGGAAAGAGACAAGGCAATGAAAGATTCAAAAGATTTGAAAGATTTGAAGACAAAGACAAGCAAATTAGAAGAGGAAACATATAAAATGAATAAAATGGTTCAAGACTTGAAATTGGAAGTAGAAGCAATAAAGAAAATGCAATCAGAGTTAATCCTGGAGGTGGAAAATCAAGGGATGAGAACAGGAACTACAGATATGAGTATCAAAAATAGGATACAAGAGATGGAAGACAGGATCTCAGGCATGGAAGATTTGATGGAAGAGATCAGTACAACAACCAAAGAAAATGAGAAATGTAAAAACGTTCTCACCCACAACATACAAGAAATCAAGGACTCAATGAAAACATGGAACCTAAGAGTTATAGGAATAGAGGAAAGACTCCCGATTCCATGGTCCGAGAAACACCTTCAATAAAATCATAGAAGAAAACTTCCCAAACCTAAAATAGACATGGCAATAAACTTCCAAGAAGCATACTGAACACCAAACAGATTGGATCAGAAAAGAAACTCTGCTTGCCACATAATTATTGAAACTCCAAATGTACAGAACAAAAAAAAATATTAAAAAACTGTAAGAGAAAAAGGTCAAGTAACATATGGCATACCCTTCAGAATTACACCTGACTTCTCCGCAGAAACTTTAAAAGCCAGAAGGGTCTGGGCAGATGCCCTACAAGTGCTGAGAGAACATAGGTGCCCAGCCAGACTACTCTACCCAGCAAAACTCTCTATCAGCATAGATGGAGAAAACAAGATTTTGCATGACAAAATCAAATTTAAACAGTATCAACCCACAAATCCAGCCCTACAGAAGATTTTAGAAGGAAAATTCCAACCCAGAGAAGATAACTACACCCATGAAAACAGAGGAAGCAAAAAACTCCACTGCAGCTAAACCAAAAGAAACACACAACCACCATCTACACCAAAAATAGGAAATAACAATCTTTGGTCAATAATATCCATCAGCATCAATGAACTCAACTCTCCAATAAAAAGACACAGGCTTACAGAATGTATCCATAAACAAGACCCATCATTTTGCTGCATACAAGAAACACATTTCACTAACAAAGATAGATGCTACCTCAGAGTAAAGGCTGGGAAAAGGTTTTCCAAGAAACAGGAAGCAGGGAGCAAGCTGGAGTAGCCATCTTAATATCAAATAAAATAGACTTTCAACTGAAGTTAATCAAAAAAGATAGAGACGGGCACTACATACTCGTTAAAGGAAATATTCATCAAGATGACATTTCAATATTGAATATCTATGCCCCAAACACAAGGGCATCAACATTTGTTTTAAAAAAAACTCTTCTAAAGCTTAAACCACACATCGATCCCCACACATTTGTAATGGGAGACTTCAATACCTCACTCACAACTATGGACAGGTCATCAAGACAGAAACCAAACAGAGCAATAATGAGTCTAACAGAGGTCATGAACCAAATGGACCTAACAGATATCTAGAGAACGTTTCACCCAAACACAAAAGAATATACATTCTTCTCAGCACCGCACAGAACCTTCTCCAAAATTGACCATATATTGGACACAAAGCATGCCTCAATAGATACAAGAAAATTGAAATAACCTCATGTATCTTATCAGATCACCATGGAATAAAGCTGGACTTTAACAACAACAGAAATAGCAGAAAGCCTACACACTCATGGAAACTGAACAACTCTTTACTGGATGACTACTGGGTCAGAGAAGAAATAAAGAAGGAAATCAAAGACTTCTTAAAATCCAAAACGATATAGACACAACATACCCAAACCTATGGGACACAATGAAAGCAGTGCTACAGGAAAGTTCATAGCACTAAGTGCCTTCAAAATGAAAATTGTGACAGCTCATATTAACAAATTAACAGTAGAACTGGAAGGACTAGAAAAAAGAGAAGCAACCACTCCCAAAAGGAGAAGAAGGCAGGAAAACATCAAACTTAGGACTGAAATCAACAACTTAGAAACAAAAAGAACTATACAAAGAATCAATGAAACCAAGAGTTGGTTCTTTGAGAAAATCAACAAAATGGACAAACCCTTAGCCAATTTAGCTAAAAGGCAGAGGGAAAAAACCCAAATCAAAAAATTAGAAATGAAAAGGGAGAAATAACAACAGATATTGAGGAAATCCAGAGAATCTTCAGGTCCTAATTTAAAAATCTATACTCCACCAAATTTGAAAACCTAAGTGAAATGGACAATTTTCTTGATAGATTCCACCTCCCGAAGTTAAATCAAGATCAGGTTAGCAGATTAAACAGCACTAAGGAAATAGAAATAGTCACTAAAAATCTCCCAACCAAAAAAAGCCCAGTGCCTGATGGTTTCAGCACAGAATTCTACCAGACCTTCAAGAACATCTAATAAAAATACTCTTCAAACTCTTCCAGATAATAGAATCAGGAGGAACACTGCCAAACTCATTCTATGAGGCAGCAGTCACCCTGATTCCTAAACCACACAAAGACCCAACAAAAAAAAAGAGAACTTCAGATCAACCTTCCTCAAACATAGATGCAAAAATACTTAATAAATACTGGTAAACTTAATCCAAGAATACATCAAAAGTATCATACACCATGATCAAGTAGGCTTCATCTCAGGAATGCAGGGATGGTTCCACATATGAAAATCCATCAACGTAATTCACCATGTAAACAAGTTGAAAGAAAAAAAAAACACATAATCATCTTGCTAGATGCTGAAAAAGCATTTGACAAAATCCAACACCCCTTCATCTTAAAAGTCCTGGAGAGAACAGGCATACAAGGAGCATACCTAGAAATAATAAAGGTGATATACAGCAAGCCAGTGGCCAACATCAAATTAAATGGAGAGAAACATGAAGCATTTCCTCTAAACTTGGGACAAGACAAGGATGTTCATTTTCACCATATCTCTTCAATATAGTACTTGCAGTTCTTGCTAGAGCAATAAGACAACTAAAAGAGATAGAGGGGATACAAATTGGAAATGAAAAAGCCAAATTATCTCTAATTGCAGATGATATGATAGTATACATAAGTGGCTCCAAAAATTCCACCAGAGAACTCTTACAGCTGATAAACACCTTCAACAAGGTGGCTGGATACAAAATTAAATAAAAAAAAATCAGAAGCCCTTCTTTATACAACAAACAAATGGTCTGAAAAAGAAATTGAGGACATAATAATAGCCACAAACAATATAAAATACCTGGGGGTAACTCTAACCAAGCAAGTGAAAGACCTGTATGACAAGAACTTCAAGTCCTTGAAGAAAGAAATTGAAGAGGACATCAGAAGATGGAAAGATCTCACATGCTCATGGATAGGTAGGATCAACATAATAAAAATGGCCATCCTGCCAAAAGCAATAGACAAATTCAATGCAATTCTTATCAAAATACCACAATTCTTTATAGACCTGGAAAAAGCAATTTTCAATTTCATGTGGAATAACAAAAAAATCAGAATAGCTTAATCAATCCTGTACAATAAAAAAAAAAAAACCAAAACATCTGGAGTTATCACCATCCCAGATTTCAAGCTGTACTACAGAGCAATAGTAGTAAAAACAGCATAGTACTGGTATAGAAACAGACCAGTAGATCAATGGAATCGAATTGAAGACCCAGAAATGAATCCACACACCTATGGTCACTTCATTTTTGACAAAGAAGCCAAAACCGCACAATGGAAAAAGGACAGCATCTTCAACAAATGGTGCTGGTCCAACTGGATGTCCACAGGTAAAAGAATTAAATTGGACCCATACTTATCACCTTGTACAAAACTTAAGTCCAAGTGGATCAAAGACCTTAACATAAGACTGGACACACTAAATCTATTAGAAGAAAGAGGTGAAAACCCTTGAACTCATCAGCACAGGTAATAATTTCCTTGAACAGAACACCAACAGTTCAGGCTGTAAGACCAACAATCAACAATGGGACCTCATGAAACTGAAAATCTTCTGTAAGACAAAAGACACTGTCATCCAAACAAAACGGCAGTCTACAGATTGGGAAAAAATCCTCACCAAACCCTACATCTGACAGAGGGTTAATTTCCAAAGTTTAAAAAGAGCTCAAGAAATTAAATGCCAAGAAACCAAACAATCCAATCAAAAAATTGGGGAACAGAGCTAAACAGAGAATTCACAAAGAAGGAATCCCTAATTGTAGAGAGACACTTGAAGAAATGCTTACTTAATCATCAGAGAAATGTAAATCAAGATGACTCTGAGATTCCATCTCACACCTGTCAGAATGGCTAAGATCAAAAGCTCAAATGACAGCACATGCTGGTGAGGTTGTGGAGAAAGGGGAACACTCCTCCATTGCTGGTGAGAGTGCAGGCTTGTGCAACCACTATGGAAATAAGTCTGGCGATATCTTAGAAAACTTGGAATAGCTCTACCTCAAAACCCAGCCAAATCCACTTCTGGGTATACATCCAAATGATTGCTCACCAAATCACAAAGAAGTTTCCTCATCTATGTTCTTAGTAGCCTTATTTGTAATAACTAGAAACTGGAAACAACCCAGATATCCCTCAACTGAATAATGGATAAAAAAAAAAACTGTGGTACATCTACACAATGGAATAGTACTCAGCCATCAGAAACAACAAAATCATGCAATTTGCAGCTGAATGGATGGAACTAGAGAAGCTCATCCTGAGTGAGCTAACCCAGACTCAGAAAGATGCACATAGTATGTATACACTTATGAGATTTTAGCCATATAGTACATGATAACTATACTACAACCAATGTACCAAAGGGAACATGAACATAAACTTTGTTTCCTGTCAATGAGACACTTTGCCTTACTGGTGCTGCCTTGTAGGCCCCCAGTGTATGAGGAGGCTTTTGACCCTCATATGACTGCTGAACTGGGGTGGGGGGACTGTTGTGTAGCGATACTCAACTCCAGAGGAGTAGGATGGAAGGAATAGGAGTTAGAGGGTGGGAGGGCAGGAAGGGGAGGGGTGGAAAGAGGGTACTATGATGGAGATGTAACCTGAAGTAATAAATAAATTTAAAAAAAGAAATCAAGTTAAAAAAAAAGAGAAGAAGAAGAGATATCTGATCCCCAACTGCAGGCCATTGTGCCTTATAGGGGAATTAGATGCAAAAACATTTAATAGGAAAAGAATAACCAAGTCAATATAAAAGAAACATCCATGGTATTTTTAGTCAAAACAAGAAGAGATCTCATTGAGTTGTAAATATCTCCAAAATTCTCATGAGGTAACTTATAATTAAGAATGACTTTAAATGAATTGGATTGAGCCAATTAAAGAATTATTTTTCTAGCACTGGTCCATGTGGGTGAGAATAGAGAGTTCATTCAGAGAGCAGAGATTAGGTTAGGAAGTGTGATATGCTCAGATGGACAAAAGCTGATAAATATGGATATGATATGATATGATATGATATGATGTACAATAGGAAATGATCAGTAGTAGATCTGATCAATACCCAGCCCTGACCACAAGACTGACTCTGAGATGCTGAGTAAAGCACAGTGGAGAAAGACGGAGGCTGCAGGTTCAGAGAAGACACTGAAGATTAGAACATACACTGGCCGTGGAAATTAAGAGAAAAGGGTGAATGTGAGAAAAGGTCCAGTATACAGGAGTTAGGAATCTCACAAACATGAGAAGCTAGGAGAAAACCCAAGGGAAGTGTACATAAGATTTAATAATGTAAAAGATAGAAATACCAGATGTGTTCTATGAACTCCAAACACATGGTTGATAGCATTGTTAGCAGACAACAGAAGCCTTAACAAAAATCTGGGAGATGTATCCTCAAGGACAAGGTTAAGAACATTCAGTACGAGCTAGTAGAGCACAGGGTAATATCCTTCAGACAGAAGTCTGAGGCTCCAGGAAATGCTGTGGATTAGAGAGACATTTGAGTATTTACTCGATGGGTTAGAATTATGAACACAAAGGATAGCCCTGCTAGTCATTGGGTAGGAAAAGAAAGATCAATAAATGTTCATTTTGTGATCCTGTACACATTTAGATACAAGAAAATACAAAGAGATGAAATATATAAGTTCACATGTAACAGGGGTTAGCATCCTTATCCTGTAAAATATCCATGATTTTTTGTTGCTGCTGTAACCAAATGGCTGTTGGTAGGAGAAAGGATTTATTTTGACTCACAGTTTGAGGGGACAGAGTTTATCATAGCAGGGAACACATGCAGCAAGATCAGCCCTTACCCCTATGCTTGGTGGTGGAGCATAAGGCTGCTTGTTACATGGAATGGGCAGTCATGAAGCAGAGGAAACTGGCTAGAAACAGGCTGGGCTATAACCCTTAAGGCCCATGTAACAGTAATCCATTTACTTCAATGAAGGCCTAATTCTTAGGTGTCCTACAACTTCATAAAACAGCACCATAAGCTGGAAACCAAACATTCACATGAGCCAGAAACATTCTACTGTCAGGTCATCACAGTAACTACTTAAGGCATTGCCAACTCTACAACCCTCTCTCTTCCAACCACCATTTGCTGGTATAGTGCCAGAGCAACATAGGTGCTGAATAAATGTGGCTATGTTCCAATTAACGTTGACCTACAGCAAACAGGCAGGAGATTACATCTGGCTCAGTATCCTAGTTTGACAACTCGGGTTTAGATAATAGAACAATGATGTTTTTAAAAGAATACAGAATGAAAAGCTTCCAAAACAATGAAACTATTAAGATTGTACTAAATAGAGTTCAGGAAGAATAAAGACTGAGATAAGACTGTTAAGTTTGATCAGCAGCCATGCTCTGCAGAACATTTCCATACTGTGAAAGAAGCAAAGGTGAGGAGGATGTGGACAGTGAAAAGGGGATTTGCGGAAAAGGGATCCATCCAAGAGCAATGAGGGAGTTGTGTGACATAACCCTGGGAAAGGAGAAGAGGATGGAATGAGGCCTTTCAGGACTACCCAGATAAATGCATGTTATATAGGCTTTAAGTAAAGGATGCAGGAAAGATGAAATGACAGGGGCAAGGATCACCCCAGATATTTCTATTAAGATGTAAAACTCCACCTGGACAGAAGAATAATAAGGGACATCTTCAAACACAGAAAGCACCCATATGTCCAATTCTCTCTGACCTGTGTAGACGGGGAGACTGGGGTAGCATAGTAAACTAAGAGACTCAAAGGCAGGCATTGGGATTTATCCATCTGAGTTCCAGTGAGAAGCCCATCTCCACCTTCAGACTGACCCAGAGTAACCCAACATACTTCTCTGAACCTAGGATTATTCGCTTGCAAAATGGAGGTGATGTTACTCATATCCATGTGTGAGCCCATGAGCCTTTGCTGTACTCACAGGATACCTACCATAAACAACTTACGAGGGGGAGTGCTTCAATCCAGTGTCTGCTGACTTTGTTTCTAGGGGCTTTTTGTGGGGCAGTGCACTTGGCTGAGAAAGCTCCTCACTACACAGCATCCAGGAAGCAGAGAGAAAGGAAAGGAAGGTCCACGGACAAGAGATATTCTTCAAAGTCTTACCTCAATGTTGTCATTTCTCCAGATAGCCCCTACCTTCTCCTAGCTCTTCAGCCATGAACTCATCAGTGTGTTGGTGAGGTCAGACCACTAATGAACTAATCTAGTAGCAGCACCAGCTTGCAAGAAAGGTATCAACACAGAATCTTATGGGGCACACCTCAAATTTATTTACATAAAGTTACCAGGATTACATAATAATTAACACTTCAAAGGCCACTAAAATACCCTGGAGATGATGTTGGAGTTATTGTTAAAATACATTTAAGTTATTGGGGAAGGGGGGTGGCATGTTTACATGTTCATAATATGATCATATAAAGCAGTGGTTCTCAACCTTTCTAATTCTTCAGTGCCTCATGTGTGGCGACCCCCCAACCATAAAATTATTTTCATTGCTACTTCATAACTGTAATTTTGCTACTGTTATGAGTCATATGTAAATATATGTTATGCAGGATATCTGATATCCCAACCCCGCCCCAAGGAGTTACCCCCCAAAGGTCGAGAACCACTGGTATAAACTGAAGGGAACCTCTGCTGCTTACTTCTCAATCAAATCCAGTAAAGATCACTGAATAAAAGTTACCTCAATAGTCACCTCAAAATGTCAATCAAACTTATGAACAAGTCATTTTCACAATTAAAAAAAGTGTTCTGGAATGGTCTTTCAATGCAGGCAAATTCAGCTGATAATTAAAGAATTCTAACCAAGCACCCAGCAATGCCACTCAGCAGCCGAATTCTAGAACTTGGTGCCAAGTTTAGAATGCCCCCCACATTTATTTGACGTTAATTTTCTTTTTTTCTTGTGCAGGAGAGAAAGTGCACTAAGGATGAGAGGGAAGTATTGATGGGAACATCTGGCAAATGTTGAGTTTTCTTTCCTCTGCGATGATTTTCTTGTCTTCAGTGAAAATGAAGAGCTGGGAGGATATCCATCACTTTGGGCACTGCTGTCTTCTCCACAGGATCCCAACACTAACTGTCTGATGATTCTGTCTAGATAATAAATTCAAATTCACTTTGTGAAGTAAATGATCAGAGTTCTGCAAATGCTAGTGAACCTGACTGTCAATATTGCTAGCATGCTCCAGATTCTAACTGTAGGTGCTGGCGTGTGCAGAAGGCAGGTTACTGCACCCAAGAGGCCATCCCAACCCCAAGTAAACAGTTAAGGATTGAAGCTACGAGAGCCCCATTTACATCTTCTCTGTCTAAGTTCTGTTCATGTGGAGGAAATGTAATTTGCAGTCTGGTTGATCTCACTGATAGATTCCCCAACAATGGATTTACTTTTTCACTAGACGTGAAATGTGATCATTTTCTCAATACTTCCACAGACATGTAAATACTTAACAAATATTTTTTGCTGAAGAAATCATGATGTCAATTTTATTTCTCCACAGACTTTAGAAAGAAACTTTTCTTTTAAACACTGTCTTGCTTTTCTTGCTCTAATATTTTGGCATCTGTTGTCACATCTCAGAAGGCACAGTAGCAAAAATAATTCAAGCTCTATCTCCTTCTTATCCTATGTCCTTGACTCTCTGACAGCCCATGCCCCTCTCCATCAACTCGAAGGCTAAAGAAAAATCTTACAACATTTCTTCAACAGGAGTTAGTATTTAAGAGCAGATATTTAATCTCAAATCATCTTTATTAATTTTCACAAGTCATTTAAAATATAAAGGGTCCTGTCAGGAAAGGGTATCTGCTATTCCATTAACTAATACACGTGGCCTTCTCCTGAGTTCTGCTGACAGGAAGAGAAAAGAACATTGTTATCTTCATTGGCTCCCACTTCTTAGTCATCCTAGAATGGTTCATGTTCTTTTGAGAAGTGAGCAGAATGATCTGGGTCTCTGCTGCCCAGCAAGCCAGCCTGATTGAGAATTGAATTCTGATATTTAAAACCACTGGGCCATACTGCCAGATAGAAGATGACAAAAAGTGCAAATGTATTGGTATGTCTGCTGTGATTTAGGCTCTTTGATGATATCATTTGGAGGTAATTCACATCTTACAGAATCCAAGGAGTTCTCAAACTTAATTCGCTACATCAATAACCCAATCGTAAGTCATAGAGCAGTACACATGGCCATGTTTAAGGATCACCCTGGAGCCAGGCCCTTGAGTCAGCCAGAATGGAGCAGATTCTAATACTGAAACAGAGAAAACTGAATGACTGTTCTTTAAGACTATAGACCTTTGGTTACTAGGCTATGGGCAATTCCAGGGTCTCCCCATAAGAGAGGCAGTTAGAAAATCAAATGAGCTGCTTTCTTTGCTCCACCAGGCACAGAAGCATCATGACAATGGATGACAGTAGTGGAACATAGACTTCCCTGGGATCTCACCCATTTTCCTCTGTACCCATAAATCTTATCAGACCACACCCTATTCAGAAATTATTTACGATGCATAGTTACTCAGATCTTGTTTTTTTGTGTTTATTTCTATGTGTATTTTCTCATTATAACACTGACAAGCATTATTAATGAAAAATAAACAAATAAAACCAAAACACGTTAAGTTCAGTATCTGCCAGATTATGTAGATGAATCAACTGCATCGTATGTCAGTTCATATTGTACAGTTCCAAATAGGGTAAGCACTCTGGAGATACCTAATTACCACATCTATGCCACTCTTGAATTTTCAAAAATGCCATTTTATATACTATGATTTTGGTAGTGTCCCCTTTTCCACTATATCAGAACTTGCTTCTGGTCAACAGTGGACAAATACTCCATTGTGGATTTGCTAATAAAGTATGTAGGTTCAAAACTCTATTGACATCAGTTATGAACAGTATTCCAAAAGGGTCATATTATAGGTATGCTAGTATACATATTGTTTTAGAGATTTTTTTGTTTCATTTTGATTTGTTTGAGTGGTTTCTTTCTTTTTTATCTTTGCTTATATATTTATATTTCCATTTTTGTGCTTTTGTGGGAATTTTGTATGTGCTGTTTTTTCGTTTGGTCTTTAATTAAAATAAGAAAAGAGAAAAAGGATATAAAGTTGGGAGGTTAGGAAGATGCGAAGAATCTGGCAGGAGTTGGGGGAGGGGCAGAACATGATTAAAATGTATGCAAATTTTTCAATTAAAAATATAAGTATGTTGGCAAAGACTGTACATTTTAAAGAAATAAAACTTGAAGTACATACATTCAAATGGACATAGTAATATATATTCAAATTTTGTGTAACTAAATATCTCTGTTAAAACAATAAAAAGGTGTTCACAGCAAATATTATACATACTGTTTGTAGCATTTCTTGACCATATGTCCCCACCAAGACACAAACAAAATCCTAGTGTGAAGAAAGGAATGGGCACAGAGGTCCTACTACTAGATGAGGAGCTATTGGCAATTGGTAGCTTCTGGTGAAGGGAAAGACAGGCTTCTTCAAGGGTGAGGATTCTGGTAAGTCAACCATGATCCAGTGGATGGGCCCATATCCACGAGTAGATAGGCAGGGTAAACTGGATGTAATGAGTATTTAAAAAATTTTTTTTAATAATTTATTTTTTATTTCTTCAAGTTACATCTCAATCACAATCCCCTCCCTACTGCCCCCTCCAGTCCCACCCTTCCACCCTCCTCCCCCTCAGCCCCACCATCCTCTTCCCTTCTTCTTTTTAATTTTTTTTTAGTTAAAGGTATTTATTTTTCCCCCCAACAGCTCTCCCTTTCAGTCCAAATAATGGTTCTTTTTCTTATAACTATAAATACAATACAAAACAACAGAAATAAATAGGTCATGATTATAAGAGTTATATGGCTTAGCATACATTCCCAATGTCCAGTCCATATGTATTTGGCACCTGACTTTAACATTCTACTATCTAACCATCTCCATGAGTTTAAAGTTCTATATCTAACTCAGCTTTCATACTAACTTGCCTCATAATTTTAAAAATATCTTCTTGGATCCAGAACACCCTAGGTAGAGAAGAGGTGTGTATATGGAAGGAATAGGGAGAGGGAGATGAATATGATCAAAACACAATGTGTAAAAGTCTCAGATAATTAAAATGTAAGAGCAAAATAAAAATGAAAATAATTTATGTGAATTATAAATTCTATACTTTTTCTATTCTTCATTGATAGGTGTCATTTATGGCCCTTATTCTGTAACCATTTTCTTTGAGTTGAAGGTTTTCAAGCATATCACAGAGTGTTTTTTGAAGTCCAAGTGTGTACTAAGAAATTATTTCCCAAGCTAAGATGGTACGACCCTGCTCTTGGCTGCCCAGTGTTCTCAGTCCACAGCATCATTTTGTTCTAAGGTTACAGATGCATGCCCTCTGCTGTGTCTGTTCTCTGTTCCTCACACATATACGTAGTACATGAACTGCCATTGGCCTCGGCCATATAACTTGAATTGGCCAATGAGTTAGTGTCCATGCTATGAAAATAGTATGTAAACGTGGTGTATGTTTGCTTGGACTTCCGTCATCTCTGTGAGAAATGTTCTAGTCCATTGCTGGCCCCACCACAATGACAGAAAAGACAGAAAAACCAAACCTAGACCACTGGCTAGAATGAGGCTGCTTCGTACATACCTAATGATGGGTTTTGTCATACAGACAGAGCAGTATAATGCTGAGATGAACAAGGTGTTCATAAAAATCAAATACAATTTTATAAATAAAACAATTTCAAATTTTTGTGACTCATTTTTGATAACCCTCTAGGTTCATCTCTATTAATAAAAACTACAAAGGCAAAGATTATTGGGATATACTATTAACGTACTGCCTTGAAAAGTAAAATCCTTTAAACATGAAATAAAGTACAAATACTTATTGTGAAATTAGTTATAAATTCGAATGAAGATTTCTACTGAAATCTCTGATAGTATGTACCAGGCGAGCCTTCTTGAAGTAAGAAATCAGGATAGAAACAGGTCATATATTTTTTTAATAATCCCAATTTCTCAGGCATTGAGTATCATTAAGCTAGAGACTATGCTCTATAACAGGAGATTAAGCAACAAGGTCAACTCTGTAATCAATCTCATTTTCTGCCCAAAGCCATGTGATAACCATCAGGGCAAAAATGAGTAGAACACAGCAGTGCAAAGCCCTTAAAGAAACAGAGCTGAAGTCTGGGAGCTCTGCAGGCTGCAATCTGCAAAATAACAAGTCAGAGAAGAAGGAAATGGAGGACAGATTCCCAGGAGATGGGCCCAGGAGATCCCAGGACTTTGACTGAGCTCTAACAAACACAGGCACAAGGTAACAAAACCAAGGCTGCGCCAAGAGCCATCCCCAGGGGATAAGGCAGCTAGAGGGAGGTTGTATTTTGAACCATCTCCAGAGCTTTCATGGAGTTGGAGGACATCATTTCTAACTAACTAAAATGAAAAGCCTATTAGACAGCTAGAGACTCCAAGGAGGGCTCTGCCTCATAGCAGGACTAAACAAACTTTGTCTGCAATAAAGACAAACTTTTACTGTCTTTCTTGTCCACTATAATGAGTCTTAAAAACAAAGCTTGAGCGGAAATAAATCACCTGCAGATGAGAACAAAACTCTACACTTTGTTTCAGAGGAGACATAAAAATCCAAACATTCAACAAACATTTAAAAAACAAAGCTAGGGAAGAACAGAGAAATAAAACCATTATGACGAAAAAAAATGTGAGCTGAGTGAAACCAAATCAAAACAAGATAGAATCATAACACAAGAGACAGAACACAACAAATAGTTCCAGAACTATATAGAAAACATGAAGAATTTAGAAATTATCAAAATAGAAATACAGACCTAAAATACACAAATGAAGTTCTCACTGATGAGTTCAGCCTCACATTGCTACTGCAGAAATAAAGGCAGGGTGGTTGAAAACAGAACAAAAGGCCTATATCCATGTTCTCTTTGGTGTGTTTGTTATAGTATAGATATCCTCTACTGTATAGCTAAAATCCTACTATAAGTGAATAGATGCCGTGTGCATCCTTCTGAGTCTAGGTTAGCTCACTCAGGATGAGCTTCTCTAGTTCCATCCATTTGGCTGCAAATTGCAGGATTCCATTGTTCCTGATAGCTGAATAATATTCCATTGTGTAGATGTACCATAGTTTTTTAATCCATTCTTCAGTTGAGGGACATCTGGGTTGTTTCCAGTTTCTAGCTATTACAAATAAGGCTGCTATGAACATAGATGAGGAAACTTCCTTATGATTCCTCACGGAATCATTTGGGTGTATACCCAGAAGTGGTATGGCTGGGTCCTGAGGCAAAGTTATTCCAAGTTTTCTAAGATATTGCCTCCATAGTGGTTGCACAAACCTCCACTCCCACCAGCAATGGAGGAGTGTTCCCCTTTCTCCACATCCTCGCCAGCATGTGCTGTCATTTGAGCTTTTGATCTTAGCCATTCTGACAGGTGTGAGATGGAATCTCAGAGTCGTCTTGAGTTGCATTTCTCTGATGATTAAGGATGTTGAGCATTTCTTCAGGTGTTTCTCAGCCATTAGGGATTCCTCCTTTGTGAATTCTCTATTTAGCTCCATCCCCCATTTTTTGCTTGGATTATTTGGTTTCTTGGCATTTAAATTCTTGAGTTCCAATTGTGGCCTAATTACCTCTGTTGTTTTGTATTGTATTTATTATTATAAGAGAAAGAGCCATTTGTTGGATTGTAAGGGGGAGCTGTTGGGGGGGGGGGAGATATACCTTAAACTTAAAAAAAAAAAGGAAGGGGATGGGTGGATTGAGGTGGAAGAGGGTGGGAGGATGGGACTGGAGGGAGGAGTAGGGAGGGGGTTGCGATTGAGATGTAACTTGAAGAAATAAAAAATAAATGTAAAGGCCTCAAAAAAAAAAAGCAAGAAAAGAAAACAGAACAAAAGGAACCCTGAGAACTGAAATACACAGGGGAAAAGTAAAAGGACCCCAAAGATTTAGGGGATAAAATCAGTAGGCCCAACACATGCATAACTAGAGTCAGGAAGGGAGGCAGTCCAGAAATAGAGGGAAACCCATCATTGTAAACACATACACCAGAAAACAATTAAGATATTTTAATCATTTAATTGCTACCTTAGAAATGTAGAGAAAGAAGAGAGGTGCCACAACCAAATAACTATGAATGGAAGGCGATCTAAAACCGTGTGGGTGTCATTCAGAGCCTTGTGTCACCAGCCCTGGGGCTGCTTGTAAGTGATGGGAACTTTAGGGCCTGGGCCATAATGACAGGCTGTTAGATCATTACACTCAAAGCCCAGAAGGCAATATGAGAGCACCATCTTTCCTTCTCTCTCCTTCCTTCAGTCTCCCTCCTCCCTCCATGATTCTCTGTTTTACCATAGGGCCCAAAGCACCAGACCAACCACAGACTGAGTTCTCCTTCTTTATACTTCCTGGTCGTGGGCACTGAACATCCATCCGGCCTCGTGTATGTACTAAGTCAGGACTCTACCTCTGAGTTGTTTTTCCAGACCTCCTTTTACCTTTTGTTTTGAAACAGGGCCTCACTAAGTTATCCAGGCTGGCCTGGAACTCACTCCATAAGCCCAGGCACACCTTGAACTTGGGATCATTTTGCCTCGGTCTCTTGGGCGACTGGAATTCCAGGCTAGCTATCTCTTTACCTCATAAGCTGATTTATCCCAAGTATTTTTTTAACAACTATAGAGGTATGACTAACACTGAGCATAAATCAATAAAAATCAAATGAAGGCAAAAGGAAAAAAAATCAATAAGAAAAATGCAGCTTTTTTGAAAAGAAATAAAAGCTAAATCATCAGTTTAAAAACAAAAAACAAAAAACGAAAGCAAAAGCATGAACAAGAACAAAAAACCACCAATGAACTGAGACTATGACCATGAAACTAAAATAATAAATAAATAAGGATAAAGCAGGTGAAAACTTTATGTCAAAAAATAGACACCTTGGGAGATCTGGAGATGGCTCAGTGTTTAAGAACACTTGTTGGTTTTGCTGAGGACCTGGGTTCAAGTCGCAGCACTCACATGGCTAATTGGAACTGCCTGTAAGTTCAGCACCAGAAGTCTAATTCATTCTCTGGTCTCTGAAGGCATCCATGTGATGAACATGCAAACAATCAGGCACATAAAAAATAACTAAACATGTTTTAAAAATTAAAATAAACAACTTAGATGAATTATACACATTGTTTAATGAGAGATAATTACTATAAATGATAATAAAAAGTCAGAATATTTAAATAGCCATATAATTATTTAGAAAAAATGACCTTATAAACTTAGAATTCTAATAGTGATACTAAACTCCCCAGTAAACTTTAATCTCAAAAAAAAGCAAGTCATTGTCATCAGTAAGTGTAAAGATTTGAATGCTTGAAAAAATAATGTAATTTGCCAGAAGGAAAACAAATAACCTAATTAATTTCTTTACAGATACATAGAAAGTACTGATGTAGACAAGTTGCAGAATCATGCTGTAGAAACTAAAAAAGAAATCTTTTCTCAACCTCATTTAGGTCAGTACCATGAGTTATGGTGTTGACTATGGGGTTGTTTTTGTCCATGGTTTTTGATTTTCTAATTTCAAAACATTCATTATGTGAAAAGGTCCTATTCATAACACTTAATAGAATTAAAACTGTCCTTAGCCATAGATAGACTTCGTAAATGTAGTAGGTCTCTATTCTATTGTAATATTTTTCTTCCTTTTGAAATATCTACCCTCTTCTATTCAGGCTATGAGCATAAAATGTCACACCGTGAGCCTTTCAACAATAGACTTCTGTCTCCCAGCTTTAAAGGCCGGAATTCTAAGAATAAGGCATAACAGATTAAGTTCCCTGTGAGGGCATATTTCCTTGTTTATAGAAGGCACCTTATCATAATGTCCTTCCATGGTAGGAGGAGCAGGAGTCTCTCCATTTGTATTGATAAGGGTTATAGCCCAGCCTGTGAAGGAGGTAGTCTCTGACCTAATTACCTCCAAACACCCCATCTCCTGGTGCTCTCACCAGGTGATTGAGAATTCAGCATATGAACTCAAGGGACATGAATACTTCCTCTTTGCAAGATCACTCATGAACAACAACCTGATAGTTCTGGATAGTAGGACTGGATATTTCTTCCTGATATACCAAATATCTTCAGAAATAAAAACAACAAATGAAATCATGAAATGCCCAAGCAAATGGGTGGAACTGGACAAAATTATACTGAGTGAAGTTACCCAAGTCCAGAAGGACAAACACTTCTTGTTCTGCCTCTTAAGTGATTCTTAACTTAGAAGTTTTTGATCTGTATGCTTGCCGTGGAGTGTATGTGGAAGCTAGGTAATTAGAAATGCCCCCATTAGGAGCAGACTCATTGAAGGAGAGGTGATATCACAACATAGGTAAAATGAGTGTAAAGAGGCAGACTACTATAGACAAGACAGAAATGTTCAAACATGGAGGATAGAGAAATAAGGGAGGGAAGGCCTAACCAAGTAAAGAGAGTATTGAAAAGCTGTGTGGAACCTACAACTTTGCAACCCAAGTGAAACACAACCAAATGAAATAGCGGAATACATGTGTCATGACAGAACAGCAAGGGGATATTTTGGAAGCAGGGGGTAATAAAGAACAGAGCATAGGGAGTGTTAGCCAAAATATAGGGTATATAAGAAGTTTCATGGAAATCCACTAGATTGCAAGCTAATTTTAAAAATATAATATCAAAAAGGCTGTCTGAATGGAGGTTTGAGTGAATGGTGTTGCTCCCAGAAGGTTCAGGTTATTTAATGAAATTCTCAGTGCCAGGCATCAGACACCTCCATATGAGTCGTTGGTCATGTAGATCCCAAAGGCATGTAAAACTAAACAGGCCTATGTATGCGGGACATAAAGAAGTCAGTCTCAAACTTACAGGGAAACTCTTCCTGGTGAATAGCTTGTATGACTACAGAAAGGTGCTATGCAGGCTTCTGGAAGAGAAAAAGCATCTGTAGTCTTACCAAGTGCTGGATGTTGAATGATGCAACAAACTTACCTGATAATGTGTACCCACTGGAGTAATAGTGGCATGGAAGTTATAAGGTGACCAGTAGCTTTTTGATTGTGTTTGAGGCCTATCCCAGTGGAGGTATTTGACCCAATCCTGGTCAAAAGTCCACGACAAGGGAAATCATTGTCCCTAGCCAGGAGCTTTTGGTGTAGTTTTGCTAACTGGCCATATTGACAAACTATCTTATTAATAGTTGTAATTATAACTGTAGATTTCTGTTTTTCTGGATCTTAGAGAAACCTCATTTTGCATTAGGTAGTGATTAATTCAGAGAATCATGACTGGTCGAAGACCTGAGGAAAAGTGACTGTGAGTGCTATTATAGGAAAGGATCTGGGGCCATCTTTCGCTAAGGATTTGTTGACAGTAGGTGGCCATAGAGGGAGAGAAAGTCATTTTTTCTTGGGGCTGTGGCTAGTGTTAAGTTGCCTGTTCCCCAGAGGATGGCCCCAGACCCTTTTCTATAATAGCACAATTGGACTCAGGGGCCTATTAATAATAACTTTTAAAAAGATGATATGAAGTTGGGATGAAAGTGGGTTGGAGGATTCCAGGGGGAACTCGAGAAATAGTGGGGAGTGGCTATGGTGTGTGTATGTGTGTGTGTGTGTGTGTGTGTGTGTGTGTGGGTGTGTGTGTGTGTGGGTTTGTGTGTATGTATATGAAATTTTCAAATATTTAATAAAAATATTATTTAAAATTTTTAAAAGAATATAATTGACCCAAAATGTTCCACCTTGTTGTAGAACAACTCTAAAGAAAACACAGAAATGGACTTTTATGATAGAGATATAAACAGTTCCACAAGACTGAAACTGAATTTTTCTGTTGTACATAGAAAGAAAACTGTAAAAGTTTCAGCAAGTACTTTAAAGTACTATCAAACACTCTTTCTGGTGTTTAATGTCAGAGAGATCAATTTAGACAAACCTGTCACTAGTATTCTGAAAGAGTTCTACCATCCTGCTCTGCTGCATAATCCACCCTCCTCCTGCTGTATGCACCCTGCCTCCTACTCTTCCCTCCCATCTTCTTCTCTGCAGGAGTCAAATACCTTTCTCTAAAAGCACTTTGCTGCAACAGATGCTTGTCATGGGGAGGGAGTTCTGTTTTAAAAAGCAGAGAGTTGTCTGCTTTAAAAATAAATAAATAAAAGGCCGTTAAAGAAGGAGTTTCTTAGGAACAAAAGCAATAGAAAGTTCTCTCTTGGAATTGCCAGGAACTCATCCCCATCATAGACAGAGACAGGCAATCCATTTCTCTTTAATATTGTGGTAGGCCCATTAATGGAACTTCCCGCCTTGTGCAATGTGGTTAGAATGGGTCAGTGCACTCTGAACAACTTGATGGTCGGAAGTCATCTGCTGAAATTCTCAAGGTGAAACCAATTCACTAAGCTGTGCTTCTACCGCCAAGGAGATACATCTGATAGGTTCTGGCATTGCCATTTCATAGGTAGTGACATGAATAATTAAAACGCATGTCCCCTTATCAATGCTGAAGAAATACAGTGACTATCCCATGCAAAAGACCGAAATTTAACTCCATTTTCCTTTTTTGGTGTTTAAAATACATTAACTCTACTTCCTCTCTTGATGTTACAATGTTCAAAAACGGTATTAAAGAGAAAGACTTAGACAAAAGTGATGGACAGTGTTCAACTGAGGCTCAGTGCACTACCCCAAGAACCACTAAGAAACGTTTTTTAAAATGCAAGAATGAAAATAATTAAAATAGTTTTAAAATGCTGGTTTAGAGATGTCATGGTCAGTTAGGCTGCAGTATTCTGGGTTGCTGACAGACATCAGAGGAAAGTGCTGCCCACCCGTCTCTCCAGTACACCACCAGTCAGCTCTTATCATTCCTCATGGCCATGCCCTTTTCACTCCCCATGGTCTAGGTTCTCCAGATCCGTCATCTCCTCTTTGAAGTGTGCGGGCTCCAGAGCTCTGCCTCCCCTGGCCATTTCTACCTCCTCTCCTTCCAGAATCTGTTCTGGTGCCCCTTGTGCTCATGATCTGAAGGAATAAACTCTCCTTCAACTGCAAGACCCTCTCTGATCACTATGCTTTTCCTGTGTGTTGTCATGCCTGCCCTGTCATAACGGACTCTCTCCTTCTAGAACCATAAACCAAAACAAACCCTATCTTTCCTGAGTAGCCTTTGTCAGGTGTCTATCACAGCAGCAAAAAGTGACTAATATATCTGCTCACTCTCCCCAGAGATGACCTGCCATGTCCTCCTTTGTTTCTCCTATGCATATCCTTGTTAACTCTTCCTTTCTCCTTTGCACGGTGAAGACCCTTGCAAGTATATTCAATTCTCATTACTTGCTATTCTCTTCTTGTTATTAATCTGGCATGTTGCTGAAGAAGTGCTGGCTGGGCTCTAGATTCTTCTAGGAGTTAGATGCTTGCAAGCTTTCAGTTTATAGCTATTCTTTATATGTATTTTATTTTCGGCTGACAGTGCATCAATTGTGCATTAATGAAGAGACAACTACAATTGCATCATATGCATACATATGCATACATACTTCAATGCCCCAAGCCATGCATTGGTCTATGCCAGCCTCCCTTTACCCATACGCCCCTCATTCTAAATCCTAAGTCATCAGTACCCTATATTCAAGTGGACTTTTCCACATTATTTTTATATCAAACACTTTCAAATAATAAAAATGAAATAAGTGTAACAAAACAGAATGATCAAAATTGAGAATCAAATTAATGAACTAGAAAATATAGGTGAAACATTTATTCAAAATGTTGTCCCCTGGGGCACAAAGACGAAAAACATGAAAAAACAAAAACAGAAATGGTACAAAATATAAATGTAGAGGCTTCAAAACTTTTCTTAAGGTTTCTAAAATCAGAGGATGGGGTGTATCTCAGTGTAGAGTGCTTGTCTAGCATGCATGGGACCCCAGCATGCCTACTCCTGTTTCCTAGCCAAAAAAAAAAAAAACTCTATCAATCCATCATAGGAAACAAAAGGAAAAAAATAAATAACATGAGAAAGCATCTCCATGCTAAACAAATAGCTTTGCACCTTCATATCTAAAGGGAACACTGAGAGGTAATAAATAATTAAAACATGAAAGCTAGAAGTATCCCAGTGAAATTTCAGATTTCCTACCAGATTACCTATAAAGGAATTAGTGTAAATTGGT
Source organism: Lophiomys imhausi (assembly GCA_907164525.1). Taxonomy (NCBI): domain Eukaryota; kingdom Metazoa; phylum Chordata; class Mammalia; order Rodentia; family Muridae; genus Lophiomys; species Lophiomys imhausi. The sequence goes on from CAJQZJ010032322.1 coordinate 11,892,225, forward strand.
GCTAAAATGTTATGGTCCTTCAGAGCCAAACTTATGGGAGATAATGCTGAACCCAGTATAGCAGGTAACCTCTAAATGGTCCTAACTGTCCCCACTTCCTGGAATACATGCTCTTCTGGGATCCCTTAGGCTTGCCATGAAAGCATTTCCTGCCTTCCCTTAATCAGGTAGAATTGGGTAGAATTAGAACCATGTCACTCTTCATGTAAGACAATCTAAAAACATTGTCTTCTATGTCTATGGACTTTATTTCCCACCCCCGCCCTGATGTGAGGGAAGCCAGGTTCAGTGCCATTAGATGTCCTGTGGCACTACAGATAGCAAGGAAAAAGGAGAGAGGCCTAATTCTTGCATGGAGCTCAGTCTTCCAACAAACTACTCACAAGAGTTTGGAAGTTTGACTTTTCCTTAGACATGTCTTTAAGTTGACCACAGAACAAATAGCCTACCTTTCTGCAACCCTGTGAGTAATTTTAAGCCAGAGGCAACTAGGGAAATTACACCCAGATTCCTAATCCACAGAAGCTGTAAATAAATGCATGTCTGTTGCTGTAAGCCACAAAGTAGATTTGTTATGAAACAGTAAGACATTCAAGTAGGAGCAAGGGTACAAACTAAAAGTATTTCAGAAAAACAAGTTATGGACCATAATCAATTCCAGATCACTCTGGAAGAATCACTGAGAATGTGCCCCAGTCAAATGAAGAACAAAACCAAAAGACATGAGAAATTTGACATAATACTCAAGTGTTAAGTCGTAAAATATGTACATTATTCTGGACAGTTGCTAAAATTAGTCTTGAAACCTAATGCAATTTGTATGAGCATAATAACAATATCAATAAAAATAAAGAAAATGAAATTATGTTCATCACAGGAGATGGATGAAACTAGAGATTGTACGTTAAGTTAAATAAGCCTGTTGAACAAAAAGGAGCATCACATGTTTTCTCTCACATGTGGAAACTAGAAAAAAAGTCATGAAACTGAAAGGAAAGGAAAGCCCTAGATACTTGGAACTGGATGTAGAAAGAGGGAGGAGGGGAAAAAATTAATAGAAGAAGGAATGAAGGGGGTTACATGTATGATGAAAATCTTTACTTTGAACAATTATTAATAAAACATCTAAAATCCTCAGGAGGCTAAGGCAGAGAAATTGTACCAAGTACAAGACCAGGCTAGGCTTCATAGCAAGAGCCTGTCTCAAAAAAGAAGCCTCTAAAGAACTTACTCTTAAAAAAAAAAAAAAAGCCTTCTAATTCATTAAAAAAAAAAGACTAGAGTTTAAATGTCAGTGTTTTCAAGGAAACAATGTTTTAGATGGAGTTAGAAAAATATAAAGATGCTAAAAATCCATGGGAGATCAAATAATTTCATTTTCTATGTTCATAAAACAATTTCTGAAGCATATTAAAAATGAAATGGTATCGGTATGGTAGCACACACCTTTGGTTCATACATCTTGGAAGTTAAGGGAGGCAAATTTCTTAGAGTTTGAGATCAGCCTGGCCTACATAATGGTTTTGGTTAAGGATATTACTATATTGATACAGTAATTTTAATTTATTTACCTCTGTACTGTCTGAAAGCTACATACCAGAGATTTATTATTAAATATAAATATGCAAAAACATTTCTAACATGAAATAATTTACCTGTCTTAAATTGCATATATGTGTTAAACATTTAAATTACCCTTATGTGAAAAGGTATATATCAGAGAGTAAATAGTTTTCCCTGTGAAATACAAAATTAAGAAATTGGGTCTGATTAAAAAAAATGTTCTGGCCACATGTTCAGATGTGTGGTCTTCTGTTGCAGTGTGACTGACCTATTACTATGAACCACACCCTTAAAAAATTGACTCTGTCATCAGCTACCAACAGTATCTTAGGTAGGGGTGAGACTTTGTGGCTATCTTCCCTCTTCAAGTGGGGATTTTCACAAAGTTGAGTGCACCAGAAAGGGATTGGATCTGTGAGGAGTTGGAAGAAGGAGAATATAATAAAAATACATTGCATAAAATTCCAAAAAAAGAAAAACCAATAAAAATGATAAAAACATAAGTAAGACTATGATTTTTGTAAGGGAGGGAAAAAGAGAAGTTAAGGACGCAGAACAAGATGTTCTAAATCCCAGCTGTGCTTCACTTTTGTAATTTAAGACAAAACCGAAGCTTTGCTTTTTCTTGGCATCCCAACTCTACCTACTTTTTTAGCATATAAGTCCTTACTCTCGTATTTAGTAATGGAAGGACAACTGCTCAGTGTCCCTAGCTGACCCACTGGAAAGAGTAAATGGAAAAAGAGATGGTAATGTACTTAAAAAAATCACTTAGCACTGTATAAATGTCATAGATACAAGAAACAGAAATAAAAAAGGGATAATGTATGTCTTCCAGTGAAGTGGAAAAAGTGTTACATGACTTCTTCCAATCTGTTCCTCATGAAGAAAGGGAACAACTGAAACTACAACTGAAAATACAAAAAAGAAAGGCCCCCAAAAGGCCAAATAAGTGGACAACCCCAAGAAGTAAGCTGAAAGAGAGAGGAAAGAAGCAATCCTGAAGATGGCACGGCTTCTATACACAAGTATTTTTTAAAATTTATGTGCATTGGTGTTTTGTCTGCATGTATGAATGTGTGAGGGTGTCAGATCTTGGAATTATAGACAGTTGTGAGCTGCCATGTGGGCGCTGGGATTGGAAACTGGGTCCTCTGGAAGAGCAGCCAGTGCTATTAACTGTTGAGGCATCTTTCCAGTCCCTAGAAAGCATTTTTTATTAAATGAGATGGCCCAGACCCAGAAAGATAAATAGTGCATGATCTCTCTCATATGTGGATGCTAGCTTTTAAGGTTTATACATGTGTACCTATGTGTCTATGTGAAAGTATTGTTGAGTGTAGGATATGAACCTACAAAGGAGACCACCAGAAGCAAGAAAGAGGCTTTGTGAGATGGTGGGATGCAACAGAATACAGATAGAATGGAGAGAGACTACTAGAAGGTTGTATGGTGGAGATGGGGGTCAAGGGAAGAAATAGTAGAACTATCGACAAGAGTTGTGTGAAGACATCATAATGAATCATAGTATTTTGTGTGCCAATTTAAATAAATATATAAATACATACATTTTTAATTTTAAAGATCAATGTTGAGTCCAAATCTCAACTTTTTGACCCTTTTGACCTTTGTGGCTAAGAAGTTCTTCTTTCTAATCAGATTCTAGAAAATAGAAATGAGGCATATGCTGAACACTCCTCATGTGCAAATTTTCTTTGAAAGTTACACATTCACAAGGGTCTTGTCACCCCACAGCAATAAATGTATGTATAAGATTAATGCCCTGAGAGAGAGTAAGCAATTTTGAAGTTACAGATCCTGATTAATACTTTTTTTTAAATGGCCTTGTTAAACTTGGCTTCAGGATAATCAACTTTCATGATGAGAGAAAAACAATAATATTCAATAGATCGCAAACCCATGAGGCAAAAATACACGATTATTTTCTATTTTCTGTACTACCTCTAGGCCAGTGGTTCTAAGTGAATAAAAAGAGAGTCCTATGCAAAGGAAAATACATCATCTTGTAACCTTCACGGTGGCACAATAAGATATCTGGTGTTTAGGCAAGCATTTGAATAAAATAAAAAAGAAGAAAAAGACTCATTAATAACAAGATACATTCCAGTTCTTAAGCCAAAGCTTCAAATTTGCAGATATGGTGGTGCCTGTCTTTAAAGTAAACCAATTAGATATCCTGTTCCCTGCACAGAATTTGACACACAAATGGTCTTCTACAACATTCCTGAAACTAATGTGTAAAGAATTTTGAAGAGCTGGATTTTTTTCTTCTCCTTTCATACATGATGTAAGACTTTCCCCATTTACTCATGAATAATATAAATCTTAATATGAATTCATCTTCATTGAAGTCAAGGATTTCTTGAGGCTTTGTTGTTGCTGGTGCTGCTCTGGTTATTTATTATAAGCTTGAAGAATCAGATAAACTGAGAGAAGATACGTGTGGAACTGGGGAACAGATTAACTTTCACTTCGCAAGTGATGGAGGATGGTTAAGGAGAAGCCTTGTCTTCCCAACACCATACCTAGGTGACAACTCCAGAAACCAGATGCTGGCAAACTGGAGCATCTCAAGTGGGGAATGTCAGTTCTCAGGAAAGTGAGAAAACACCGTGCGATGTCACAGTGCTCCGCATGACCTACAGAAACTTACCAGTGCTTGCTTTTGCTATGTGAGACCTTCACGCAGCTTCCACTCTTACTTTGTCCGTGCATCCTGATTTACTGAGACTTCCACACGTTTCTAACTTTTTCTATGTATTTTATCATGTACTGTCCTTTATCTGTTCTAGACATATAAAAGTTCAGGAATTACTTGCATCTACAAAACCCTCACCAGATAAAGCCAGAGAGATACTCAGTGGTCAAAAAGGCTTGCTGTGCAAGCCTGACCACCTGAGTTATATGCAGAAATCATGATAAGAAAAGACAAATTCCCAGGACTTGCCCTGTGATGTGCAGTACACACATCAAGACAGAGAGAGAGAGAGAGAAGGGTGTAGGGGAGGGAGACAGAAAGAGGATTAATAAATAGCTTAAACTAAAAAAGGCAATAGTCTAGCTTTTGTCTTAGTTTATTTTCTATTACTGTGATAAGCAACTGACCAAAATGCACTTGAGAAGGAAAGAGTTTGGCGTACAGATTATATTCATCATTGAAGAAAGCCAACACAAGAACTCAAGTCACAACCTGAAGGCAAGAACTGACGAGACCACAGAAGAACGCTGCCTCTGAGCTTGCTCCTCTGAGCTTGCTTCAGTTTTTCTCATATAGCCCATGACACTGCTCACAGTGGCCTTGGCCCTTCCCCATCAGTCATCTAATGGGTCCAACTAATTGGTCTACAAGAAAATTAAATGGGAGCATTTTCCTAATTGATGAGTTTAGAGTATGTCAAGCCGACAGAAATTTAACCAATGTACCCATCATAAGGTCTCATTAACAACGGCAACAGACTCATATTTGTGTTCTAACATTTTGCTACTCCTGCATGTACCTCATTATTCTACCAACAGATTTTCTCTTCATTTAGTGTGTTGTCATATTGTTACAGGAAGCTTATGTTTCTCTAGTCTTTATTTTGAAGGTATTTGTGCTGTGGAAAGCATCGGTAGAACCCTTTTCTGTTTCCTACTCAGAGATCACTGGCTTCCTGAGACAGGCGCTAAACAATAACCATGATCCACTGCGGCAGATGTGGCCACACCCTTTATTGTCAAGAAGGCAAAAGCCGAAGTTGGTAGGTGAGTCTTCCTGTAAGCCCCTGCACTGTGGAACACCGCCCAGGTTTGTGCTCACCCTTTTACTTCTCCCCTTCTTACTCTCTGGAATGGGAACCTGATTCTGTGGTCATTTCTCTATGTGACCATAAAACAAAAATGGACTAAAGTCATATCTGAAGATGGATAAGCAGAAATACAAAAAGCCTCCATCTCTGATATGCCTGTGAGGTGACACCCAGCCTGGTGGCCAAATTTATTTCCCATGCATAATACACCTTTATTTGGAAGAACAGCTAGCCAGATTTCTATTACAGCCAAACCCCATCATGACAGCTGTCTCTTCCTGTTCCCACTGTTCAATTTGTCTCACTCCTGCATTTTACCCTTCTACTTCAAGTTACTGCCAAGTTCATCTTCTAAGTCTCTCTAATGGACCACAAACTCTAAGACTTTGATGTTTTCTCATCTCACATACAAGCCTTCTCCTTTTGCCTCTCCTACTGCTTTCCTTTAATCTGAGACAAGGCTAGACCTGATTGAACCTCAGTTCTAATGATAACCAACGTCATGATCTTATATGTTAACCACTATGCCCTTCAGGGTCCTCATGAAAAACACTGTAATAACAGTGTCTGCTTCACAAGGCAGCCTTGAGCAGAGGTCAGCAAACCACAGCCCATGTGATTTGTAACCAGCCTACTTCCTGTTTTCTTTCTGCTTCCTAACTTCAGGTACAATGTGACCAGCTGCCTTATACTAGGCACTCAACACAATGATGAATTGCATCACTTTGAAGTGGTATACACACACATACACATGCAGGCACACATGAACGCACATGTGTTCACGCATACACATGTATGCAAATATATATATATATTAAAATCAAGAATATATATAAATGAGACACATTGCCTTCATTGAGTCCAAGTTTGAATGTTGGCAATGTGTGCAAAAACCTAGCAACCACAGCTTCCTCCTCCCAGACAACAGTAGCCTGAGATTGTGCCTACCACAAAGATTAGCTGACCACTTCTAGAAGTCCTAAGTTGTTGTAAAGTTTCTGCTGTTCCACCAAAGTGAACACATCCCACCCAAACCCAGTTTTTCTACATACGTTTGTCTTTTCTTTATCCCCTTGTCACCTCAGTTAGGTGTCCAGGGCAAAGCCAAAGCAGGTCATAGCAGATTTCACTCAAGATTTTCTCAAATGTATTTCACTATGGTACCTTATTATCAAATGCTAGTGTCAGCTAAAGCAAGATTTATGAAGTATTATCAAATAAAATACACAAAAACCACAAATTTAATCAAATATACAAAGAATCCAAATAAATCTTCCCCTGTTTCTTCTCAGATATTTATTTAGTCACAGTGGCGAGGAAAGCCACTACTTTTCCTAATTACACCCTTCCTCACAACAAACCACATTTCAAATTGATGAGCATTCCATGCGGCTTCTGTTCTGCCACTGTGTACAAGCACACTTAACAAAATTCAGCCCAAGCTGAAGGAAAACAAATGTGAAAATGAGTTTTATCATTTTCATCTTTCCCTTCTCTGTTCATTTTTCATAAAGTGATAAATGAATGTGAAAGAAAGTACTCTCACCTTGCTCAGCCCTCTCTTTCTTAGCTAAAACACCATTTCTGGAAGGGAATCCTTACCAGTCCCTGTTGACATGCCCATTCATAACTAAGGTGTGAAAATGCAGACTTCAGAAGTCAAGTGCACCAACATCCAAACCTCTACATAGCTGAAGAAGCTAGGACAAAGATGTGGGTACCTTCCTAGTCCAGGAGCTTTTCCAGTGCAAAAGAAAACTTTACTGGTTAATCTGCATTGTATTTGGAATCACTACGGAGACCTAGTTGTTCAGCTGAGAGGGAAGCCACACCCTGAAAATGGGGTCAACCTCCCAATGGCTGAGTTCCAAGACCAAATGAAAAGGTAAAAAAGAGAAACCAACAGGGCTATGACAATCTCCTTTCCTATCCTGGTTGGTACCATGGACCAAGCTGCTCCTATCGTCATGCCTTCCTGGCAGTGATAGACGCTTCCTGTGAACTCTGAGTAAAAATAAACCTTTCCCTTGGAAGTGGTGGTGGTGGTGCTGCTGCAGGTGTCTGTCATGGACTCTGTTGCCTATTAGTGAGACACCTTAACCTAGATGGGCTGCTGTGTTGGACCCCGACTCAAGAAGAGCTCTTAGCCCTCACGTGACTAATGAACTGAGGGGGCTTGATATGTGTGAAGCCCCCCCTCACCAGAAGACAAGGAGAGGAGGAAGAGATGGGAGAGTGGGAGAGGGAATTGAGAAGAGAGGGGGCTGTGATTGAGAGGTAACTTGAATAAATAAGTAAATGTTAAAAAAGTAAAAATAAACCTTTCCTACATTGTTTTTGTCAGATACTCATTTGGTCCCAGTGACAATGAGAGTCACAATTATGCATACCATGGGGTAGTACTGAAAGATAAATCACCAAAATTCAGAGGATCCATGGGGAGAAAAGTGCAATGCAGATAAAGGAGTGGGTCACAAAACAATTGGATGCTTTAAGAAGTTTCTGACAGTCAGGTATATAGCTCAGCTCAGCCACTACGTATTACAATTATTACAGCAATATCTGGAAATTCTCTAAACTCTAGCTTAATTACATATTCAAAATAATTCATTTTCATAACGCATGCTAAATATGCCCCTCTTTCAGCCACCCAGATAGTGATGACTCTGAACGGGACTCCGTTTCTTCCAAGCACCCAGCCCAGTCCCTACACATCCTAGATTGATCGGCTCATCTGAGTATAGAGAATTCACACTTTCCTGGACCTATCTTCCAAGCATAATCTAATGTCCTACGGGTAACCCATCATGATGACACTTGAACTAAGAGTGTTTTCAGTCAATGCATTTGCTCTGGGCCTCATCACAGAATTGTAATTGGGCTTTGACTTTTTTTTTTTTTTTTTGATCCACCTTCCTTTGCTCCTCACCCATTGGTTTTTCAAAGTGTCCAGAGAGCCCCTCCCATTTTTAAGAATAGGTCCACTCAAATGGTATATATAACACAGTTCTCCTTTCTTAACCTGACCTATGGTAGTATGTATGCTAAAGAGCCATTGGGCCTGCCAAGATGCCAATAAGGCTATTTCATTGCTGCCTTCTCTTACAGACAAAGCATTCCCACCATTGCAAAAGCCTCTAGTGTCAATTTTGTGGTGTCTACCTGCTCTGGGTAGTTGAGTCTTTCATGCCAAAGCTTTAAAAAATGAAGGTATTATATGTAATTCAGAACAAATATGTACTCTTTTCTCCAAATATAAAATGGATAAGGTGGCCATTTATCTTCACTTATCCCAAACAGCCTTTGTTTATGCCTGTTCTCCTAGTTAAACTATTAATAGAGTCAAAGTTACTGTGGTTTGGGGACACACTACATACTTACCTTATCCACAGACCAAACCTGTGCATCTTACCCTTGCTTCTTCTGAAGTCCCTCATTCATATAATCTCATGCTAAAGTATTTCCCTATTTAATGTTCACTATGTAAAACCTATCTTTGGACACAAGGCTATGTAGCAGTTTCATGAATAGCACATAAACATGCCTGTTTGCAATTTAAACTCCAATGTTAATTCTTCAATTTATGTCGGCTTGTATATTATGGTTTCAAATAACTCAAGGAATATAAATGGCAACACAGAACTTGGAACTGAGGTGTAGTTAAGAAGTGAAATACTTGCCTAGACCTTGGTTATTTTCAGCACTGAAATAAAAATAATAATAAATACAATTATTAATGACTCAATATGTTCCATTTGTCCTGTTTGAGTTTGCACAGCGTCCTTATACAAATAAACAGTGTATACTCTAGGAATGACATTTTAAATGATTGGTCTTCTCTCAAGAACTCCTAAGCCTGTGTTGCAGCCTTTCATTCACCACAAAAGCACTCAGTAACTCATAAGTAAATGGTACTGACGCTCCAAGCCTGTGAAATATTTGTAAATGTAGTCGGGGTATTGACTTCTGGTTTTTCTTGAAGCAGACTACCAATGAAAAGTAAACGTCGAAAACATGCATAAAATATGACAGTAGGTACAATACAAACCTGTGAAGATTTTAGTATGATATTTTTCAGTCTGTGTGCTATTTGCATTTTTGGACCAAGTCATATTTTACTACTGAAGGAGTCCCGTGAATTATCATATACTCAGAGCATCCCTGACCTCCCCCACCCCACCAAACTATACTAACCCCAAAACCTTCCAACTACTATCCAATGTCCTACAGAATAAAGTTTGTTCCTCATTAAGAGAGAGTATCTGAGGCAGCAACAGGAAGACTGCATACCATGTCTCATCCAAAGATGTAGCACTGAGCTAGATATATAATCTCTGCACGGTCATGGGTGACATATTTCCACAAATGTTTGTTGATAACATTTAATATGTGAAAGCTGCTTTCCTAAATGCTATGAGAGGATTGAAAGCAACAAATTGAAATATGGATTCTCCCACCTTGAACTCCAAAAGATAAGACGTCTCTGAAATTAATGACTTCATTTTAATTTGACATGTGTCATCTGGGAAGCTGGGTAATACATTTACTGAATATCTAAGCATGGTTACTGGAGTAGTGTAAGTTAGCAAATATTTGAAATGGATGGAATAGTATACCATCACAGAACTACATTATGCAGGTCACAAATATTTGATGAATCAATGAACAAATTCATGGAACTTAAAAAATGAGGGACTTCAAAACTGCTTTAGGGAAGATAGAGTCTTGTGGGTGGAAACAAAACAGAAAGATGCTGACCTTTTACTGGGAACCAAGAAAAGCTTACAGGGAGCCTCACACATTAGTTTGGGATTTGTGATTTTTTTTTCTCTTGAGCTTGTGATGTTAAGCTTACATAAATTGAAATTTTAAACCATAAAGCCTCAGAAAACTAGGTGGATATATTGGAATCTAATCTGTGAGTTCAAGGCCAGAGTGTGTTTTATTGGGTATGACATGTAAGAAAATAATTGGCCTGCAAGGCAGCAGACTTTATTTCCAAATTTACTTTTGTCACCCATGTGAGATCTTGTAGGATTTTTTAGGTCATGAAACCTGATTATATATATATGATGAGAATTCTAATCTCATATATTATAATGAGAATTCTATCTTACCTTATTATCTCAAGTTAAATTCCATAAAAATATCCAAAGAGTGGTTACAAAAAGAGGTCAACCCATTACATCCACAGGTTTTCCATGTAGAAGTTCAATCAACCATGACTGGCATTATTCATGAATAAGTTCTTCTGTGCTAGAGACATGCAGACTTCTTTTCTGAGTATTGTTTCCTAAACAACCCAATGTAACAACTGTGACCTCATATGCACATTGTATATAATATTCAAATATAGGAATATGAACAGGTTATATGCAAATACAACATTTGATTTGGGGTCTTGAGGTTAGGTAAGGACCCGGAACCAAAATTCCTGGAATATCAATGGAAGACTATATACTCTGTGAATTGTATATAAAATGGGTCATTGTATATAAAACAAATGTTTTCTCAGGTTACTTCCAGGTCTGTAAAACAAGCCTGCAGTTTTATCATAAGTACTACTCAAGTTTCCACAATAGTGCAAAATTATGAAAGAATTCCATATAGGTATTAAGACAGTAAGATTCACTTACCAACTTACCCAAATAGGTAGATTGAAATCCATATAAATCTTTCAAGTGATTGATGCTTTTAAAAAGAACTAAAAATGAATTATCAGCCCAATTATATAAGACCTATGGAGATTCTCAAGCTGAGTTTCAATACTTTGAAGTAAAACATTCTTGCTCCTAATTTGTCTGTATCCACTGATAGTGGCAAGCTTGTCACTGGGCAAGAGAAATCTCTTGCTTCAACTGTGGACAGAATCCTGTCCAAAAAGGACAAAACTTGGAAGTAGGTAAGTCAACAGCCTAGCTCTGCCAAGACAGGGTAGGCAAGTCCTTCATATTTCCTGTTTTACAATATCTGTTAAAAATACTGGGCCAAAAGGTTGAAGATACATGCTCCAATGTATTGAGAGAGAAATTGGGGACTGTCCAGGCAGACAGTTGTCTGTCATTTATTAGTTTTGGAAGCTGTTGGCTCTGCACTTCCCATTTACTCAGATATATTTATCCTTCTCAGGTCTCTCATATGGTTGAAGAATGGATAGTTATAATCTCACGGTTAAGTTTTAAGTTGTTTAGAAATTAAAAGGTTGTTTTAGGTCTAAGAAGATGTTTTTAAGTTGGTAATGGAAGTTAGGATGGAAACTGAGTTAGCTATAGAACTTTAAACTCATCGAGATAGATAATAGAATATTAATATCAGTTTCCAAATATCTATGGACTGGACATTGGGAATGTATATTATACCTTATAATTTTCATAATTGTGACCTAATTGTTCTTATTTTTTGTATTGTGTTTATTGTTATAAGAAAAATCTTTTTTTAATAATAATTTATTTTTTATTTCTTCAAGTTACATCTCAATCACAATCCCCTCCCTACTCCCCCCTCCAGTCCCACCCTTCGACCCTCCTCCCCCTCAACCCCCCCATCCTCTTCCCTTCTTTTTTTTTTAGTTTAAGGTATTTCTTCCCCCCCCCAACAGCTCTCCCTTTCAGTCCAAAAAAATGGTTCTTTTTCTTATAACTATAAATACAATACAAAACAACAGAAATAAATAGGCCACAATTATAAGAGTTATATGGCTTAGCATACATTCCCAATGTCCAGTCCATATGTATTTGGCACCTGACTTTAACATTCTACTATCTACCCATCTCCATGAGTTTAAAGTTCTATATCTAACTCAGCTTTCATACTAACTTGCCTCACAATTTTAAAAATATCTTCTTAGATCCAGAACACCCTCTTGATTCCTAAACAACTCAAAATTTAACTATGAGACTCTAGCTATCTATTCTTCAACCACCTCAGAGACCTGAAAGGGATAAATATATCTGATTATATAGGAAGTGCAGGGCCTGCAGCTTCCAAAACTAAGAAATGACATACCAGTGGATGCCTGGACAGTTCCCATTTTCTCTCCATACATTACAGCATCAATCTTCAGCCATTTGGCCCCGTATTGGGCTACATCGATATTGATCTTTGTATATTGATACAAAATTAAGGGTAACGCTTCTTAAAGGTATTGTTCGTAGTAATACTTAAAAATGAAATGTCAAGTTTTGACCTCTTGCTACCAACATAAACTGTTTAGGATAATTAAGAAACGGAAACTAATAGTCATGAAAACGTGTCATTTTGTTAGTTACTATGACAGTCTATCACAGTTATTTTCTAAGCTACTCAGAAATCAAGTTGCTAAGACACAAGCAACATTTGCTTATCTAAATATAAGAGATAGATAGGGCATCTTCAAAAACCTCAAGAGATCTGCAGAACATGGCATTCAAAGATGTTTTCTTAACTTAAGATTTTTTGATATCAAGACATGTCAGCTCCTGACAGCACCCCCTATTCTACTCCAAGTAGAAGATGAGCATCGAAGAATCTCCAGTGGGAGATGATTGAATTGGTGGTAAGCCTTTCTCTTGGCAAGAAAAACCCCTTGCTTCAACTGTAGACAGACTTCTGTCCAAAAAGAAAAATCTTTTTATTGGACTAAAATGGGGAGCTGTTGGGGGGAAAAGATACACCTTACATTAAAAAAGAAACTAGACAGAAGGGTGAGGGGAAAGAAGGTAGGAGGGTGAGACTGGGAGGGAGAAGAGGGAGGAGACTGTGATTGAGATGTAATTGAATAAACAAATAAATGTTGAAAAGGAAAAAAAAAGAAAAGAATCATAACTTAGACCCTCGTACCTTGGCTTCAAAGGAGGTAATGAAGTTCATTTCATTGTTTCTAACCAAGGCATGCTTTCATTCAATGAAACACTGTTGCATTTTTATAGTGGCATATCCTTTATTGCACTATATGAATTATATAAAATAATAGGTTGAATATTATCAAAGTACATTGTGCACATGTATGAAAATACCCTAATGAAGCATTATTGAATTTACTTCTGAGTTCAAACCACCCAGCATTCCTTACTATCCTTATCTTTCTACAGAAAGCAAGAGTAGACTACTTATCAGAGTAAGATGTTCAACATGCATTCTACCTGTCTTAAAAAAATGTAGGGGCCTGGGTATGGTGGTGCACGCCTTTGATCCCAGCACTCCAGAGGCAGAGGCAGGTGGATCTCTGTGAGTTTAAGGCCAGCCTGGTCTACAAAGCTAGTCCAGGACAGCCAGGGCTACACAGAGAAAACCTGTCTCGAACAACCAAGAGAAATATAGGGGAGGAACTGGAGGAAAAGGATAGTGGATATGGATGTGATCAAAATATTAATGAGTTTAAATAAAGTATTTTAAGAAGTGTATTAATACTGGGAATAACACTACATCATCTATGTAATGTGGACACACTTCCATTGTGAGGCTGTGGCAAATACCACTACTCCTCCCCAGGAAGGCCTTCTTCTCTGTTCATGAGAACCTGACCTCACGACCCCTGGGAACATTCCACAGAACTCGGTCCCCAGAACTATCTAACCAAAGACAATGGTCCCACCCTAGCGAGCTAAAGGTTGAGTATACATAGCTGACTGGAATGCCCTCCCTTTGTTCCCCCATCCCCACCTGATTGTGGTTATCACCTAGTGAGCTAGAGGTTAAGTTTACATAAGCAACTGTATTGTTCTTCCTATGTACCCTCCTGTTTGCAGTTTTTGTACTTAAAAGCAGTCTGTAAATTGTTGTTCAGTGTTCACTCCTTCCTGAAGGCAGCTGAACCCTGGTGCACCAGTTTAATAAAAATCCTCTTGCATTTAGCAACGAACCTCGGTCTCTGGTGGTCTCAGGGCATCAGGACCTGGGGGATCCACAGGGTCCAGCATTTGGGGGCTCATCCGAGATCACCTGAATGTCCCCAGACCCCAAGACTCCAGGATTCAGAGGTACCCTCGAGCTACTTTGTTTGTCTATCTGCCTGTTTGATACCGTCATTACTGTGCGAGTTGCCATCTGATCCTGATCGGTAGGTCGTTCTGACCTCTGTAACTATCTGATTTCAGATACTCTGAATAGACCAGTATCTTGTGACCCTGGGGGACGCCCTGGAGGTCTGTCTGGAAGGGGAGGCCAATTGGGTCCCCCTTCATCCGATTCCAGTGGAACCTCTTCGGAGGCTCCCGTTGGAGTCAGTTTCACTTCTGAGGCAATCTCGCCATGGCCGCTTGTGTGTTGTCTTGTTCTGTGTTGTCTGGATTTCATATGTAACTTCTCTTATTCTCCTCCTCCGTGATGACCTGACAATGGGACAGACAGTGATGACCACTTTATCCCTGACTCTGAGCCACTGGACTGAAGTTAAAAATAGGGCACATAACCTGTCAGTTGAGATTTAAAAAAGGAGATGGCAGGTTCTGTGTGCCTCAGTGACCTACATTTCAGATTGGGTTGCTACTACCCGAAGGATCTTTTTCATTAGACCAAAGCTTGAGCCCCTGCCTCCTACTGCAGTAGGGCCCAACACGGTCCTAGGACACCTGACTCTTCCCATTAACCCTATCATCAGGCCCTCAGCTAAAACGAATCCAAAAACCCCACTCACCGGGATGCCAGAAGTTCCGCCTGACCCTTCATCCTCCCAGACTAGGATGTTAGAGCTGGCCGGTGGAGCTTACAAAGTCCTCAATGCCTCTAACCCAGGGGCAACTGAGTCTTGCTGGCTTTGCTACGCTGCCCCACCACCTTGCTATGAAGCAGTTGGGATAGATGCTGAAACAACCACCACCCTCTCTCCCGAACAATGTAGATGGAAACAAAGTGGGGAAGCCAAGATAACCCTCACCTCTGTATCAGGGAAGGGAATATGTATAGGCACTCCATCTCCCTCCCAACAACACCTCTGCAATAGAACTAAAAAATCTCTCAAATTCCTCTGGGTACCTCATTCCCCCTGCTGAGGGATGGTGGATATGTAGTACAGGGCTTATTCCGTGTGTCTCACTTGCTGTGTTAAAATCAACTAATGAGTTCTGCATATTGGTACAGTTATTCCCTAGGCTGATCTATCATAAAGATTCCTCCTTCTTAGACACCTATGAGGGCGGCTATAAAACCAAAAGACAACCTGTGTCTGTCACCTTAGCCATCCTGCCAGACCTGGAAATAGCAGCTGGAGTAGGGACAGGAACCACCGCTTTAGTTCAACAACCTTAGTACTATACTAGCTTACAACAGGCTATAGACGTCGACCTCCAGGTATTAGAAGATTCTATTACCAAGTTAAAGGAATCCCTATCCTCGCTGGCAGAAGTGGTTGTACAAACAGAAGAGGGCTAGACCTCCTGTTTCTTAAAGAAGGTGGCCTGTACACCGTCCTCAAAGAAGAATGCTGTTTGAAACCGAACATTTTAAATTATTAAATACTTATTTATTGACAATATTCATTTATAACAAATACCAACAATTTATTAACTACTAATCCTATAAACTCCTACAACCCCTATGACCTATCCACTAAACCAATTGATAACTATTACAACTTTTTCCCTAACCTTTTAGAAGGATAGAGTCCCTGGGGCAGGTCCTCAGTCATCAGGAACACATTCTCTGATGTAGTTCCTTTAATTCACTTAGCAGTCTTTTTTCTGGAATATCTCAGATGCAGGTTTGTCAGGGTAAATTGGCTATGGCAGTCTCACCTTAAATAAGGCTTGGGGCTTTCTTCTCTCTGGGAGACCTCAGCTGTCTGTAGGCCAACTTATTTCCTTTGTATCAGCAACTCTTCCACTCTGCCTCAGTCCTTAAAGCCAGCCACAGTTTCATTTAGGCCACAGTTCGGACAGATCAAACCCCTCTAGCAAAAGGTTAACCACAGGGTTTAGTCCTTGGTGTTTTGCTGTCTTGCTGAGACTTTCTCTGTTCACCAACTTCTTTCTGCCTCAGGGAGATATGGCCATCAGTCCACCAGCACTTTCTCCATCAGGACTCACTAGCATCCGAGCTCTCTAGCATGGGGGGCCTCTCTGGCTCCATCCACTTGTCCTTAAATAGGTGGAACTCTGTTTCAGCTTAATTTGGGCTCTGCCCACTTAGCAACTGAAAACAATGCCAGGACAATTACTTTGTTTCTAGTCCATTAAGTCTTTCCCGTTTTTCCTGGCTTCAACCTTGTTTTTTAGTCCATTAAGTCTTTCCTGTTTCCTGTTTTTAGTCCACAAGCTGATAAGCTAATTTGTCACAGCCAAGTTGATCTTCATGTCCGGAGTTAAGAGACTATATCAGAAACCCCTATATATAATTTGTATTAATCTAACTCCCTACAGCTGTTTCTATGTGGACCATTCTGGAATTATTACTGATTCAATGAACAAACTAAGGGAATGTACAGCTAGTAGACAGAGAGAAAGAGAAAGTCATCAAGGATAGTTTGAGCCATGGTGCAATAGGCCCCTAGGTTTGCTACCCTAGTTTCCACCGTAATGGGACCCCTCATTATTCTCCTTCTTCTGTTAACTTTTGGACCCTGTATCCTTAATAGACTGGTCTCCTTTGTCAGAGAGCGTGTTAGTGCTGTCCAGGTCCTGATGATAAGACAACAATACACTGAACTCCCACTCGAAGAATCAGGTCTTTGATTCCAAGATTGAAATCATTTACTTAAAGAACAGGGGAATGTGAGGCTGTGGCAAATACCACTACCCCTCCCCAGGAAGGCCTTCTTCTCTGTTCATGAGAACCTGATCTCACGACCCATGGGAACATTCCACAGAACTTGGTCCCCAGAACTATCTAACCAAAGACAATGGTCCCACCCTAGCGAGCTAAAGGTTGAGTATACATAGCTGACTGGAATGTTCCCCCTTTTTTCCCTCTATCCCCACCTGATTGTGTGCGGTTATCACCTAGCGAGCTAGAGGTTAAGTTTACATAAGCAACTGTATTGTTCTTCCTATGTATCCTCCTGTTTGCAGTTTTTGTGCTTAAAAGCTGCCTGTAAACCCCCCCTCCCCCAGCAGACCAGTTTAATAAAAATCCTCTTGCATTTTGCAATGAACCTTGGTCTCTAGTGGTCTCAGGGTGTCAGGACCTCAGGGGATCCACAGAGTCCAACACCATAAGCTTTATAATGTTCAACAAGTGATCAGTTCAGCTGGGTGATGTTCTGTGATTTGCTTGGTTTTGTTTTGTTCTGGTTTGTTTTGTTTTCCTTAACAAAGCAGACTCTCTCACCTTTACGATTTCTTCTTGCAGTTTTACTGGGGGAATCCATTCACTTAAACAAAATAAGAGAAGCTAGTAAAATATTGACAGAAGAGATTTAAAGTCATTCCTAAGGTTGAGCTTACTCTCAATCAAAATCAGTGTCTTGATTCCATATGTTCTTTGGGACTGGTGAAAAGCAGAGGTGCCAGGTGGCCTGGAAAGTTCTGGTGTGAGATTAAAATTGTTTACTTAGAACCTATTTGTTGCAGCTTGTCAGCCAGCATGAGGTTTAGACATGTTATGGAAATGCTTGCCCAAAATAGCCTCCAGTAGCTTTAGGCGGACAGGGAAGAAGATAGGTTTCATTCAAGGAAGAGTGGTAGTAGGGATGGCAAGAAGGATTCCCAAGTTTTTCTCTTTGGCTTCTTCCTCCCCCTCATGCATCTTCTCTCCCCTAGCTGATATAGAGTTCAGATGGCTGCATCTATATTTAGTGCTTCCATTGTCTGAATAGGAATCTGTAATTTCTTCATACTTGGCAAGGATGATTCACTTTGTTTTTTTCCTTTTTAGTATTGTTGCTAATTGAAGAATTACCTCACTGCAGACTTGTGCATAAACTTTGGCTCAGCTCAACATTGCACCTGCATTAGGTCAGAGAGACACATATGAAGATGATGCTGAAAGCCCAGTATTTTAATTTAAAATATTTTGCTAAATGAGTTTCTTTTAACATAAAACTGACCAATTAACAAAGGAACTAAGGCTGTGCTTACTTAAACTATGTCCACTATGTGGCTATTTAGACAGGAATTTTACTGAGAGATGAATGGAAAACATCATAAAAATACTCTGTTGCATTTATATTGCCAAGAAATTGTGTCATGGGGAAAGGTGCCATTTGGTGCTAAAATAGAAACATGTAGCACAAAAAAAATCCAATATAAATACTGACATTGAGTAGCAAATCAATCAAAATGATAAGAACCACCTGGAATTTTCCTTAAAGTAAGACCACAGTTGAGTTTGGAAAAAAAGATTTATTCATGAGAGGCAAGTTGTATTGGCAATGATCCATCACAACAGGAGGATTAAATGTGAGTATATGAGTTGGTTAGGGAAGAAAACACATTTCAGGAAGGGTGCATATCAATTTAACTTTAGTTCCATGGCAAACTGTACCATAAAATTGAAATTTAATTATCAATATAAACTATAAGATTAGGCAAGCAGAGAAGCTAGTGGGCTGGTGGGAGACCAGCAGGTTTAACCCACTTTAACTGGCAGCCTGACTTGTCCTGGGGAAAAAGCCCTGGACCAAGGGTAGTCTTGACCACCTACAACCTAAACTCTATCAACTAATATCTTCATTAATAACTCAAGTTGTTATATTAGGCCAATAGAATTGCCGGTGGCCTGGAAGAACAGCCGCTGGGGTTCGGTGGGAGACCAATGGCCCTGGATTGTTTCAATTGGTGGCCTATAGGCCGCTCCAGCCCTTTCCCCAATAATTAAATACACCAAGACATTTTAATGTTTCAGTGCTTACCCCTTATCTGGGCAGACTCTCAACTGGCTAATCTAAATTAACACGGACTATGTAATCCCAAACCGCCATGTGGACTGTTGTTACCCTCCAGAGTTCTCAAACACATCTGTCTGCTTCCATGTCTCCTGGTGGAAAGAGAAATTCCTGTGTAAAATGCAGGGTTCCTGTTTCCCTCTCAGGAAGTCCTACCTTCCTATACTCTTTCTGCCTAGCTAATTGGCTATCAGTGACTTTTGTTGACCAATCAGGAAAATGCCTCAGAAGGGGCAGTAACCATATTTCAGCACTTAAATGAGCCTATCAGAAACAACGTATTAGACCTTCCTTTAATAGTACCATGTTGAAGTCATCATCTCACATGACTAGACAGAGAAGATGCGGTCCAAACAGTGGTGGAATTGGTAGTCTGGTCCTATAAATTGTAGCCCAGGCAATAGTAAGTAAGTTGAGGAATTGTGTAAATCCTGGAATGTCACATTGTACTCCTACTTCCTCTAAATAGTATCTGTCATTGGGAACTGAGATAAGAATCATTCATCTTGAATAGATGAAAATCTCATCATTGTGAGGTTAGGTGACAGCTGAATAGAGAGAATGCTTTAATAAAATCATGTGATAGCTTGTCTTGGCTCCATGCTCTGCTCAAATACAGACCACAAATCTGGAAGTGGCTGCTCCTATTGATCCTGAACTCAGCACAAGCATTCATCTGAAGAGGACAAGAACAACACATGAAGATAAACAGAACCAACCAACCTAGGCCCCTAGAGGCTTATACAGACTGAAACTCTAACCAAAAGAAGAATAAAAAAGCTTAGACTAGACCTAGACCCCCTATACATATATCGATGATAGGCAATTGGGTCTTCATACAGATCCATTAGCAAGTGGGGGTGGGGGACAGTCTCAGTCATGGACTCTTTTTCCTGTTAGTGGGATACCTTACCCTAGCAGGGCTACCATGTCAGGCCCCAGAGAAAGAGGAAGCTTTTAATCCTCATATGATTGATGAACTGAGGGGGATGGATATGAGAGAGCCCCCTCACCAGAAGAGAAGGATAGGAGGGAGAAGGGGAAAATGTGGGAATGGAGGAGAGAGGGGAATGTGATTGGGATGTAAGTTGAATAAATACATAAATGTTGAAAAAAAAGGAAGAAGAAATTGCAAAAAAAAAAAGAAGAAACATAATTTAGATTCTTGTGGGGTGTTTTTCCTTATAAGTAAAACTGAAAGGAGCTGAGGAATTGTGTCAGATTTGAGTAATACTGAAAAATAATAACATTCCATATTTCTTTTTGTTCCATATTAATTACTGGGGACAATACTGACATAATTCACTGAATATGGAGAAGTCAAGCTGGTGTCTGCATAGAACATTTACCTCTGTGTTTTAGGTCTTTGATACAGGAAAGTACTCTGCAGTTTACCAAAAGAGAAATATAAACACCAACCAAGTCAAGAAACTTTTCACCTATAATATATCCTGCCTGCCAAATATGCTAGGGCAAAACTCATGGGAGTAGCCAACCAATGTCTGGTTTGATTTAAGGCCCACTCCACTGGGTAACCAAGAGCCAGAGACTAGATAGCCAGAGACCTAGGGTAAAACCAAATACTACTGGTCTAAAAAAAAAGTATCAATATAATGACTCCTGATGTTATTCTGCTATATACTCATAGATTGGTGCCTTATTGAGCCATCATTAGAGAGGCTTCCTCCTGCAGCAGATGAGAACAAATACAGAGACCCACAGCAGACATTAGAGAGAGAGAGAGAGAGATATCTTGGAACACACAATTCTAAATGGGATGTCACTATCAAATTCCTCCCTTCAGGTACCAGAGAACCCTGCAGTAGAAGAGGCAGAAAGTGTAAGAGCCATATGGGACAGAGGACACCAGGAGAAAAAGGCCCTCTGAATTAATTGATCAAAATTTTTATGAACTCACAGAGACTGCAGCAGCAAGAACATAAATGGATAATGCTCTGCACCATGTCCTTTGTGTATATATATTATAGCTTTCAGTTTACTGTTTGTATGGAACGACTGAGTGTGTGAACAAGTGGGTCTCTGATTCTTGTGCCTGCCTTTCGGGCTCTTTTTCTTCTGTTGGGTTGCCATGTCCAGCCTCAATGTGATGGGTTTTGTTTTATCTTATTATATTTTATTTGGTCACGCTAGGTTATTATTTCGTAGAAGCCTGTTCTTTTTTATGAGAGTCAGGAAAGGGGTAGATCCAGAGGGAGGGGAAGTGAGAAGGACTGGAAGAAGTAGAGAAAGGGGAAACTGTAATCAAGATATATTGTATGAGAAAATAATCTATTTTAAATAAACAAAATATTCAAAAACTCAACAAATAATTACTTTTTAAGATACCATTCAACTGACTCCTAAATGGATAATGAAAATGTGGTGTATATATACACAGCTGAATTTTGTTTAGTGCTGAATAGATTTATATCAACTTGACATAGCTATAGTAGTTATGTGAGAGGAGAGAACCTCAATTGAGAAAATGCCTCCATAAGATGGGCTGTAGGCAATCCCATAGAACATTTCTTAATTAGTGACTGCTGTGGGAGGGTCCAGTCCCTTGTGTGTGGTACCATCCTGGGCTGGTGCTCCTGGGTTCTGTAAGAAAGCAGGCTGAGCAAGTCACTAAGCAACACTCTTCCATGACCTCTGCATCAGCTTCTGCCTCCAGGTTCCTGCCAAGTTTTAGTTCCTGCCTTCACTTCCCATAGTGGACTGTGATTCAGGATATGGAAACCAAATAAACTCTTTTCTCCTTAAGTTGTTTTTGGTCATGGTGTTTCTTCTCAACAATAGAAACCCTAACTAAGATATAATCAGTAAATGGATGGAACTAGAAAATAATATACTGAGTAAGGTAACCCAGGCTCAGAAAGACGAATGTCTCATGTTCACTCTGAATTTGTGGATTATAGCTCTTAATCTTTATTAAAATATGAGTATGTGACCAGGAGTAACAACAGAAACCAGGAAAAGGAAAACTGGACCATGGAAGGAGTGACATGGCAGCATGGGCAATGGTGCTTTAGAGGGGGATAGCAGAAGAGAGCATGGTGAAGAAGTGGTGAAAGGAGAAGGGGACCTCTAACTGAGGAAATAGGAGGGCAATTTAGAGAGAGAGAGAGGGAGGAGGAGGGATAAATAACAGTAAAGATATTTGAGCAAGCCATAGAGAAACACCATTTGATGTTTACTTAAAATCATATATGTATAAGGTGGAAAGATGGCTTAATGGTTAGGAGCATTTGTTGCTCTTGCAGCTGACTTGCATTCAATTCCCAGTACACAGAGATGTGTGAGATGGGGGGTGGGGGAGTCTCACAACCATCCACAACTCTAGTTCCAGGGGATCTGATGCCCTTTTCTGGCTTCTGTGGGCCCTGCACACACATGGTAAATAGATATGCAGGCAAGACATCTGTACACATGAAGGAAAATAAATAAATAATGTATTTTAAATACATATTACATATACATATATGTATATAACTTATGTATATGCATATTTTAATAGCGTTATACTACACAGGGTGATAATGCTCAACCCAAGAACCATATATACCTAGCAAAATCCCACAGCTAAGTATGGGAAACCTCCTTCCAATTGTTGCTCAAGAAGTCAAAGAGATTCCAAATATATATATAGGTTACCCTCAAGAACTTGATATTAAGACCTTATTTCTGAAGACATCACACACTTCAGACTTGGAGGAATTGTGTTGGAACTGACCAAAAGCCTTTTCCCTAGGGATTAGCTCTCATGGTATCTGAAGTTGCTGCAAGCTACTAAGATAAAAAAATATCATCAGTAGTTTTTCCCAGTTGTAAACCCTAGGAATCATGATGCTATGATTGTGTCAATGGTACAGTAATGGCAGGTGTATCTGAGGGGCAACCAACAGCCATCTAATTGAACATAAGACCCACTCAATAGGAAAAAATAATATCTAGTACTGTAAACCTAGCCAACAGCTCATGACTACAGAGATCATGGTCCCTCGGGGAGAACCTACCACCGCCACTTTTCTAAATCAAGATAATTTCTAACTGCATTCCCAATAGTTATCAATATACTCACAAATAAATGCAATTCTCACACCTGATTTAGAAATTTTCTATTGCAGTAGATAGAGACCATTGCAGAAACTCAGATCTGGTAAAAATGCATAGAATAAACATCTACCACACAATTCCTTCACTGAAGGTTCAGGGAGCATCATGGGAGAATCAGAAAGACTATGAAAGCCAGAGAGACAGAATATCTGATCCATCATAGTGTCTTCTATAACAAACAGAGAAGCTTCACCCATAAAATTTAACAACATAGTTACCTGAGCAAGACCACCCCAATGATAACACCAGTTGCCATGGCCACATACACATGGCCACATACACATACACATACACATGGCCACATACACATACACATGGGCACATACACATACACATACACATGGCCACATACACAGTCCCATTTGAACACATTAACAAACTCAAAGTTACCAGTATTGCACTGGTGTCACATTAAGGAAAGAAATCAAATCACTTTCCTCTTGATGTCTTTTAACCAAGAGCAAGCCCAGATTTAAATTATCTACTCTGTTCTCCCTTATCTTACATCCTTTATGTGTCCATTGTTTGAGACTGAATCTACACCTGCCCTAAGGCCATCTTGCGAATCTGATCCTGTGTCTGTGTCTGTCTCTGAATGTCTGTATGACTGTGTCTGTCTGTATATCCATAATAAAGAGCAAATCTCTCAAGACTCCAACACTATATGACGATCTATAGACAATTAGACTACTGAGAGAAGGAGAGTCCGTTTTCTCCAGGAATGAGCCCTTTGATAGGTTATCCAATCCCAAGCAGTCAGCTCTAAACACTTATACAAACAAGCAATACTAAGAATACTAATCAGGTTGTGTGTTTCTGAGTGTGTGCATAAAACAATAATAATTAAAGAAGAAAAGATCACAAATTTGATAGGGAATCACAGAAGGAGTTGGAAGCAGAGAGAGGCAGTGTAAATGATGCAAATACAGTATCCATCTATAAAACTATTTTTAAAATAGCAATTTAAATTAAAATAATTAAATAAATATTTATATGTGTGTGTGTATAGCATGGCAGATATGTCACTCAAAAATAGGAATGGGAGCATTAAAAAGTTTAAAAAGTAAAGTATTTTCAATAAAAATATGAAAGTGTTTCAGGTTTTTAAAAATTGAGACACTGCTATCTATTAACTCTGACCCAGAAATAAAATAGCTACAAGCAGGTCACTGAGCAGGTGAAATCTTTCAAGACACATTTCCGTGGTTTCCTGTAATTTGAAAATCAGTCTTTATTCCTTATCATATCTCAGAAAGGGAAGGGTTCTTTTTTTTTTTTTTTTTTTTTTGCTTACCTACACAATGAAAGTTAATGCGAACAGCTAAAGTGGAACCAGCATTTTGTGTGTGAGTGCCCATGTGTGCATGTGAGAGTGTGTTAAGATCCTGGCTGAACCCAGTCTTAGGCACCAAGTCTTATCACCCTCTAGTTACGCTACAGAAAGAAACCTCTGGGCTTCAAGTAATATGTAGATTTCAGTAGTCAGAAAGAACAACACAGCTAAGCCAAATGTCCCCAAACTGCTGTCCTGTCGGACTGCCTGAGGCAAGTTGCTGACCTTCTCTAGAACTCAGATGGCTTCTCTAAAACCTGAGGGGACGAGGCAAGAGATAATGACCCAAGCAGCTACGTGAGTCTCTGCTGTAGGATGGTGCACTTGGAAGGCAGACATTTGGGAAATTTGTGGAATCAGAGAAATGCTTGTTGAAAGGGGGAGAGTACCACCATGCAATAGCTCACCCAAGCTGTTTCTGTGCCTCCTTATCTACTGTCTGTAATAAGACAATGGAAGCTGGCATTGAAAAGAAAATGACAACCAGCAAACATTAGAAATCATCTAACACAAGTTAACGTTAATGTTGCTTTTCATTTTTGGAGTTAGTGTCTGGGGTTCATATATAGGACAAACAGATACCGAGCAAATATAGATACAGCATATCCTAACGAACAGGTACCCGGAACCTGTGCTACTTTCCAGGCAGATATAGTGGCATAGTCCTTGTCCTCAGACAGTTTACACAAATACTACTAGTGAGCAAGATAAATGCTACCAGCATGGTGAGCAACAGTGCCACAGGAACACAGAGATAACACACATCCTTCAAAACTAAGGCCAACTACAAATGACAGAGAAGCTGCAAGGTTGTCAAAAGGTATTCTGTCTTAAACAGCCTTCAGGGGACAATTGATGTCACATAAACTGACTAATGAGGCTGGCTACACCAAGAAGGTGTGAACCATAATATCTGATATGTAGGGTATCTGATATGTGACCCTCAAAGGGGTCTCAACCCACAGGTTGAGAACCATTGTGCTATTGACATGGTTGTAGAAAAATATTAATTAAATTATGTTGGGAGCCATTTGTAGAAAAATATTAAATTGTTTAACCAGTATTTATATTATGGTTAATTGATTCACAGCCATTAATCCTTAACCCACCATTATAAAAGAGCACACAGACACCAGATAGATTTTAACAAGCCTAGGCCTAAATTGAGCAATCTTGGCCCATCTAATCTAGCTCATAATTCTATTACCATAAGTCCTCTTGGACTGCCATTCTCCACACTATGCTGATGTTCCTGGCCATGTGAAATGACGTTCTTTTTTCTAACCCATGGTGTGTGTCCTCCTTCTTCTTGTTCCCTGCTGGAAGGAATTAATCCTCTGTCTAAAGTGCTGGCTTCCTGTTCTAATCTCAGGAAGTCCTACTTTTCTCTGTCTTTGCCCAATCTCAGGCCTCAGCATTTATTTAACCAATCAGAGACAATGTAACAGACAGCAAACAGGACCAATTAACATTTAGAATGCTTAACAGTACCCCATCACATGGTTGGTTCTAAAGATGTTAATGTTCCTGAAAGAGTTAACTCACTATGAAATCCTCTTTGACCAAAGGCATGTGATTGGGATAATGAGGAGATCTCTGTAGCATCAAAATCTCCAGGTCAAATCTTTCTGCTTTGTTGCCTCTGCCCTGAAAATAAATGCACATAATCTCCCCATTGTACAGAATCTTACTTTTTCCTAATTCATATATATTTTTTTTACTAAATCAAGAATGGAGAATCTCAGGTGAGGCACTGGCTTCTTCTAGTTGAGTTTTAAGACTAAGAGAAAGGATTTTAAACAATCAACACCCCAAGAACTCAGTGCTTACAAACACTCCACTTCCAGAGCTGGAGTCAGCTCCTTCTCAGACAAGATGAGCATTAGGGGAACAGTTGCTTTTCCTATTGTGTTTTTCTGAAGCACAGAATTCAAGTTCCTATACCTAGTATGAGTCTTTGGCTGGTTAATTTTTGCTTATGTCCTGCAAAAATACACTCTAATGTTTGTATTGCACTTGGGTATTTATTAGAGGCTGCACATATAAGATCCAGGATGGTCCACCTTAGAAACAAGTTTATTCAAATCATGGTCACTCCTGCTTATGTTTCCTGGATCTCCATTCCTAGGTACCGCCGCAAGACCAGTCTCAATAATTCTTACTCTTCCTGCCCTGCACTGTAGATTCATCCTTCTTGGGTAGACATTTCCAACTGTTTAAAGATCACACCTGACTTCCAGTGAACAGAGGTTTCCAATGGAGAATTCCAGAAAGTCATTAAGGGGTTTGGAGGCTAGGCAGCCAGAAAAATAGCAAGTGTTCAATGACACCAATATTCACATTATTTGCATTAAATAAACTTGATCCTAGAGGGAAGGAACGTGATAGAAAGACATCCAATTTAGGGAGAAGAACTCCAAAATATCTGCTCTGCACACTGAAGTTTCTGTGTTAACTGCTAACTACTTATTGGATGAGGGGTGAGATATGCAGTGATCTATAGGAAAAATAATAAGCCATTAGGAATTGTTTTAATACTATATCCATTTAGCAGAGTAATAGTAATAGATTTTTCCCCTAGGGCTTATTACCTTTCTAGGAACCAGTTCTTTAGCAGTGTGACCCTCAGTATATGACCACACTTCCCAGTAAGCCCAAACCTAGGAGAAGTTGGGCAGCACAAGCTGCACTTGATCGGTTTTTATAAAAGAGAGAAATAACAAAAATTGGAAGGAGTTAGGGGTAGGAGCAAATACATTCTAAATATATTGTATACAATTCTCAAAGAATTAATAAAATATGATTTTTAAAACTGCATCATTAGCCATATAAACATTAGGTATTATTAAAGTAAGAAAGTAAGAAAATTTTCAACTCCAACAAGATTGAAAATTGTTAAAACAAAAAAAGTTGAGGAAGGAGGGTGCATTTCCTCTTTGACAGAACTATATATACACATGTATTTATGTATATATGTATGTATAATGACCTCAATCCATTAATTGTCTAGAACAGTTTTATGTAAAGTATATCTGATCAAACACACCCTGCCTCATGAGATCATCATCACACTCAAAAATGCTTCAGATCAAGTGTCTCCATTTTTTGGACACTTAAAATATTGGTTAGAACACAGAACCTTGAAAAGCCTACATCAAGAAACAAACAAATAAATTTAAAAAACAAAACAAAACACCATATCTCTTAGGATGCTTATCCCAAAGAAAGGAGCATTGTGCCCTGTAAACCAATTAGGGCCGTTTCACAGAAATTAATACCTTTCTGGCCAGAGCAAAATGACCTTTTAAATATTCGGTGCTTCAGAGTCACCTAATTGATGACTATTACTCTGTGTAGACAGCCATCCTGAAGGAACAGCATGTAAACAAACAGATCTGCTCGTTGAGCTCATTAACAAGAAATCAGGAAATATTGCCATGTGATGGAATAGCAGAGCCCACCCTTGAAACAATACAAAAGGGCATCCAATGGCAGGGCACGTGTCAGAGTTCTGTGCTAGAGTCTAGACACACATTCCCATTTCCTTGTCTACAGACCCCCTGGGCTTTTCTTTCTCCAGCAACCAGCACTGATGTGCCCTATATCCAAACAGCTCTGCCAGCCTTCATGTTGTCTGTTTCCTTACAATCAAGACCATGACAACTGAACACATGACATCACTGAGATCACTTCCTTCCATTGTATCTCCTTAATTAAATGGAGCTGAGAGAAAATTAATCCTTAGCAGGAGCAGGGTTTGAACGTGAATGGTATCAAGCGTCTTATCATCACATCCTGCCTGCAACTTTGTACTTGGCTTTGTATCCAGGCAGCAGATTATTGTAGCTTGCCCAACAAACATGATTAATAACACAGCCAGGGCCTTTGTACTGGACTCAGCCTTTGCCAAAAATGGCAGAATTCAATGGATAAGGGGGCATTGCAGTGACAGCTACTTCCTTGCCCCATGACCCTTCTTTGTAATTAAAACCCAAACTCAATTATGTAGCTTACATTCAATGACACATCTCCTCCTTTCTGCAAGTGGTGATTGCTGATGCCGACATTATTTTCACAGCTCTGAAATAAAGTAAAAAGAACTATTGCTGATCTCTCAAAGTGAGGTTTCCACATTCAATTTTCATAGCCATTGAGTGCTATCAGACTTATGGCTTCTGTAGCTCTGCAGGGAAAATGTGCCTTTGTGGAGGAAGAGATGAACTAGAATATGTGCCTCTCCTGTCCTCTCTCTGTACCTGAGGCCTTTTGGAAAAGTGCTGTGGTAGACGCAGACTAAAACCCTGAAGCCACACCATCTTCAGGTGCTCTCCTGATGAAGCAACTTGCCAGTGATAGAACCACAATGCTGCAGCTACTATTTCTGCAACTGAATAGCTTTTTCAACTGTACTTTTTCATTTTCTGCCTGACTCTTGGTACAGTCTGTTCCTTACAGTCTAGTGCTGTTTTTCAACCTGCTGAGGCAGCTTCCAAACAACAGCTGCAATGCCGCCCACCAGCATCCCAACAATGTCAACAGAACAGACTCCAGTAAACAGATTGTATGATTTGACCTTTCCCACACACAGGGGTGAGGAAGTGCTGGCTGGTGCAGCACTGAGCTGAAGGATGCCTCCAATGGGGGCCCACTCAAGGGAGGCTAAATCCGGCCTGTTTTGATTTTGAGGGACTAATCACTTTAT
Source organism: Lophiomys imhausi (assembly GCA_907164525.1). Classification (NCBI taxonomy): domain Eukaryota; kingdom Metazoa; phylum Chordata; class Mammalia; order Rodentia; family Muridae; genus Lophiomys; species Lophiomys imhausi. The sequence continues at coordinate 11,921,543 of CAJQZJ010032322.1, forward strand.
TTATAAAGTTCCTCTCCTCCTGGAACCCTGGAAAGTAGTCACAATAGTGACTAGATAAAAACCTTAATTAAGACATCACAACCCACCCCAAAGGCACAGCGATAAGAAAGAATAAGGAGGGGGTTTGCAAATGTGGAGGTTTATAAAGGATCTGAAGAGAGATACACCAAGCAAGAGCTGTTTGATAGCAGAAAGCCCAAGTTCCGGGAGGACCCCAGAATACCAGGGCTGCAGCTCTGGGCCCTCCTACAGAGAGAACAGACACAGGCAGGAACTGTATGAAAGCAGTCTACCTGCAAGCCAGGTCTCTCAAATGAATGAACCCAACCACAGTGAAGTGGGGAGGTCTGAGAACTAGGGTTTTCTTTTAAACATCAGTGAGACTAGCCAGGAAAATCCATGCTGTTGTTTTCTTTCTTTCTTTCTTTCTTTCTTTCTTTCTTTCTTTCTTTCTTTCTTCCTTCCTTCCTTCCTTCCTTCCTTCCTTCCTTCCTTCCTTCCTTCCTTCCTTTCTTTCTTTCTTTCTTTCTTTCTAATATTTACTTATTTATTCAAGTTATGCCTTGATCACAACCCCCTCCCTCCTCCCTTCTCAGTCCTACCCTCCCACACTCTTCCTCCTCTTTCTCCTCTCCTTCTCCTTGGGTGAGGGGGGCCCCACACATATCAAGCCTCCTCGGTTCATCAGTCACATGAGGGCTAAGAGCTTCCTTTAGCACTGGTACCCAATATGGCAGCCCAGCTAAGGTAAGGTGTTCCACTAACAGGCACCATAGTCCATGACAGACACTGCCCCCTCTACCACTTGCTAAGGGATCTATATGAAGGCCAAGATGCCACATATATGTATATGTGTATGTATGAATGAATGAAGTATGTGGGGTATGTCTGGTCTATATTTTTTCCCCTTTTTGGTTAGTGTTTCAGTTTCTATAAGCCTCTAGGGGCCTAGACTGGTTGGTTCTGTTGATCTTCATGTGGTGTTCTTATCCTCTCCAGGTCTCTCTATTCCTCCTCCTGCTCTTATACAAGACTCCCAGAGCTCCACCTAATGTTTGATTGTGTGCCTCAGTGTCTGTTTTGATCCCGCTGCTGGGTGGAGTTTTTCGTAGGATAGTTATGCTAGGTTCCTGTTATTTTCTTAACTATTTACATAAAACATAAAATGATATGCATGTAGATTTTAGAATCTAAGTTGGGTTAGTCGTCAGAAGTTTGCTATTTATTGTTGGAATGTGCCCCCCCCCTCCAAGCTAGAGGACTGAAACTTAGTCTTCTATAGCGTGTGGTGATAATATTTGGAGATGGAGCTTTAAGGAGGTAATCAGGTTTAAATAAGATCATAAGGGTGGGAGCCACTTTATGGAATTCATGGCTTTACAAAGAAGGTCTGAGCGACCACTGCTCCTCTATCTTTCTGTGTGATACCTTTTGCCATGTTATGATGCAGCAAGAAGGCCCTCACCAGTGGCTGAGCAGATGCCAGGACCATGTATTTGAACCTCCTAATCCTTTAGAACAGCAGTTCTCAACCTGTGGGTCACAGGAATGACGTATCATATATTTACATTATGATCCATAACAGTAACAAAGTTATGAAGTATCAATGAAATAATTTTATGGCTGGGGTCACCGCAACATGAGGAACTGTATTAAAGGGTCTCAGCATTAGGAAGGTTGAGAAGCACTGCTCTAGATCAAGGACTCAAGTAGACCCGATTCTTTGTAAGTTGCCAAGTCTCAGCTACTTGGGGGAGGCTATGAAAAAACATCTTAGACATTGCAATCTTCAGTGGTAAGAGCTATTCCCCAGAAGAAGGGGGAAAATCATTAAAGATGAATGATAAGTGATGTTCACTTATAACTATGTATAGAAAAAGAAGAACACCCATTTTAGCAAAAATGCACATGTGCACAGACTCGGTGTTTCCCTTGCTCTGACCCATTCATATTCAAACCCTTAAAATGCGACCCATCAGATACAGTCAGGGAGAAATGACAAAGGAAATGTTTCAGGAAAGAGTGCCACATACCACTGTCCCTCTCTGTGTCTTATCTCTTTAACTTTATTGGTATCTGTGTGTGCTATGTACCTGAAGGTGTGTGCATGTGTCCAGGGGCCAGAGGTCAACAATGAGTATCTTCCTCTATCACTCTCTACTGTGCTTTTGAGACAAGGTCTCTCCCAGAACCAGAAGCTCATCTGTTTGGCTAGACTGGCTGACCAATGAGGGATCTGCCTGTCTCTATACACCCAATGCGGGGGTCACAGACATTTTGTACCATGCTCAGCTGTTGGGGGCCGTGTGGGAGGAACAACAGAATGGTTCTAGAACCCACTGGTTAGCATAGCCATGATGGGGTTGCCTTAGAGAGGCAGAGCCCTGAAGACTATGTGTCCTGAGGACTTCATGCTGTTGTGGAGTTTTGCTCTGCTTGCTGCCCTCAGAGCACATCCCTTACAAACTGTGAGTTGTATGAAAACTCTCAGGGGGTTTCTAGCCCCTCACTGGGCAAGAGCAATGACACAATAATAATGCTTGATCTTTATGGTCACTGCTGCTGGAGCAGGTTAATGATTCAACCATCACCCTTAGAAAGAACAGAGATGTGGATTGTTAGCAACAACCACCACGCTTAGAAAGAACGTAGAGATAGAGATTGTTAGCAATGACCACTACCTTTAGGAAGAATTTGGAATTTGGTAAGGTCAAGTTAAAATGTCTTCCCAGTGCAAGAGGAATCTCTAGCCCTCATATGACTACTGAACTGAAGGGGGCTGATATATAGGGACACTCCACACCAGAGGAGTAGGATAGGTGGGAGAAGGGGGACAGGGTGGGTCTGGGAGGGGTGAAGGGAGGGGACTGTGATGGAGATCTAAATCGAAGTAATAAATAAACATTAAAGAAAAAAGAAAAAATGCTTTTCTAGTGGTGCTGTTGTAGAAAAACTTAAGAAACAATTATTGAGTTCAGAAAGTTACACTCCCAATAACTGAGCAGGGACTTTTCGAGGTTAGCAAGCAAAAGCAATAACCCAAAGTCACCGTGGCTGACATGACACTCTCGGGCTAGGCTGATGGTCAGAGTGATGACTAATCCTCACACCCGTTTTTTTGCTCTCAGCTTCCTGAGATGATTTAATAAAATTGTTAATGAATAGATAAACACCTTGAGGGTTTAAAGTAGAAATAACTGATTGTTTTCATACGAAAGCTTAGACATGTGATTCTTTTCAGATCTTTATAAGACTTCCTTTTACGATCATTGATTCGTTCTTTGTAACCACAATCTGCAACTTGTCAGTAAAGAAAGCACAGGCTGAAAAACTTACCTTGCTTGCTCACTTTGTTAGCCTACAACTAGTTGCTTAAAAATGTATGTAGGTTTTTGGGAATTTGTTTTTCAGATTCATTTTTCACCCTAAACTTAAAACTTTTAGTCATGTGAAGGTATTGGGGAATGTGTGTTTTTCCACATATACTCATTGTAATCATTCACTTAAAGAAAAATAGTATGTAACCACATTGAAATTTTGTGCTACTGGACTATATAAGCTGAGGGAGAAAAGAAATGAAGCATGGAATTATATGGAAAGTAAAACTCTCCTCTATCCACCAAACGTAAAAAAAGAGGAGGGCAGTAAAACCCTTCTCCATTCACCAATGTGTGTGCGTGTGTGTGCGTGTGTGTGCGTGTGTGCGTGTGTGTGTGTGCGTGTGTGCGTGTGTGTGCGTGTGTGTGTGTGTGTGTGCGTGTATGTGTGCGTGTGAGTGTGCGTGTGTGCGTGTGTGTGCGTGTGTGTGTGTGCGTGTGTGAGTGTGTGTGTGTGTGAGTGTGTGTGTGTGTGTGTGTGTGTGCGTGTGTGTGCGTGTGTGAGTGAGTATGTGTG
>CAJQZJ010032322.1:11935787-11948384 GCA_907164525.1 Lophiomys imhausi
AACAGATTTACAGTCTGAGTATGTAGCAGGGCTACCATCCTAACAGACTTAGAGTCTGAGTATGTAGCAGGGCTACCAGCCTAACACATTTACAGTCTGAGTATGTAGCAGGGCTACCAGCCTGAAGGCTTTAAAGTACATAGAGAAACGTCAGCCGCCATCAGTGCCTGGCTTCCCACTACCTCTGACGCTGTGCCCCACCTCCAGGTGTGTGTCAAGGAGGCAGTCGACCCTTGACGTTCAGCTTTGCACCAATGTGAACTATGCACAGTCATGTCCCCGTGCAGGCACACCAAGCACTTTACCAACTCAGCCATCTCTCTCCAGCCCCCAAAGCTATTTTCAGGGAATTTCTAAGATAATTAAAGCTTTACTGAAAATAACAATCTACAATTCTTTCGGAAACTGTAAGGCTAAGTATATGAACTTCCTACAGGACCTAAGGAATGTGGGACATAAACTGATGGTCAATTTGCAGCTCATTATCACTCAGGGACTGCAGTCACTGTGTCTCTAGTTATTCTGACCCCTCAGGAGCTCTGGTCCTAATTGACACACCACTTTCCTACGTTGGGGCTTCCTACCATTGCTGATAATTCTTTCTGTTTATACTAGCTTAGAGAGCAACCACTGTTGACTGCATAGTTAACACAAAGCAACCTTGCGTGCTGCTGCAGCAGCACAGGTCATCTGAGCTCCTGCTGCTCATGTCCTGGCCGTTGAGGTCAGCTCCTGCAAGTTCCAGTGTCTCCCATGTCCTAGGAGCCTGCAGAACCCACCTGCCCAATAAAACAGCCCTTCACAGCGTCCCATCACACATGCCCCACCTGACCATGCTGGGACCAGTGTCCAGGGTGACAAAGACACATGTCTGTGCAACCTGAGGCTATATGCTCTAGAGCTGAACAAAAGTCCTGAAACAAGTATGCCCCCTTAGGTTTTCTCCAACCAATGGAAGGCAAACAAAAGGGTGGCTGAAGATTTTATATCATGTATAAGTTGAACACCAGCCACAAAACACAGAAATTCATTTCATATTGTAATTTGAGAGAGTGGGTATAATCATCTGTGATCAATATCTTACAAGAAAGTTAAACAATGAATTAATTCTTAGTTTCCCCCGAATTTCCAAATTTATTGAATTCAACAGCAGACAATTTTCTAGAACTAATCCCAATCTTGCCTTTCTCTGATTTATTGAGATTTTTGCCAATATTCTTTTTCTTAAATTCAATAATGACAAGTTTTATTGTATGCTACAAAGCTAATAACACAGATTATATATTAAAATCCATTTTATGGATTTAAATTTGTATGTTACTGAACTGCATTAGCATCATTCACTTGAGTGATAGGTTTGATGGACAGACATGCAATGTTAATAACTGCAACAATGATCATCCACAAAGAAAAAATTGGCTTCTGTGGCAACAACATCACAAGCCTTCCACATTCAAAGGAGAGGCTCTGGAAATATTGTTGGTGTTGAGAAAGCAAGTAAACAAAACAAAATCTCAAGTTCTTCACAGAAAGTTATATATAGAGAGAATAAGTTGCAATAAAATAAGAATGATCATCTGCCCCTGGAGGCACTGCAGGTGTGGCTGCTGTGTCACATGTGTGTCAGTAGGTGGCAGAGAGCAGAGAGTCTATGTTTACACTCACTGTTCTGACCTATGGATATTTGAATAGTTAGTACTCTAACATTTCCTGAAAAAAGTGAGCCTTGGATGACCACTAGTTAGGCACTGCACAGGCCTGGGGAACAGATCATACCCAACATGACCCCTGCCCAGTGCTATAAGGTGTGAGCACTCCTGAGACCATCCCAGGCACTCAGAGACCCTAGATGTCACTAAGAGGAACAAATAAGTGATGGAGAGATGGAAGAGAAAGAGAAACAGAAGGATATGGGCCCAGTGAAGAAAGGCAGAACTGAAGACTCGAGGGTAGTGAGGAACAACCTGATGTGAGTAGCTGGTGATGACATCTAGGACCATGTGGGGTACTGGTCTGTGATGCCCTCAAAGTCCACATTTGGGTGACAGCTGCAGTACTTGGGAGAGAGAGCATGTACATTCCAGGAATTATGGGTAACCTGGCCCAGAGGATATGAGCATGGGAGAGCTGGCTCTACCACTGGTCTCCCATGGAGTGGTGTGAATGAGGGAGAGATACCCTCCTCCTCACACCCCTCACCACTTGCGGCAGGTGAGAGACCTGACCCTGGGTTCATGAGAGCAGGAGAGCTGTCCCTGCGCCTCACCTGCTGCAGCACTCAGGAGAGTGGACCCTGCACCTCACCTGGGCAGCAGGGTAGAGCTGGCCCAGGTTGCAGGAGGGTGCTGTCAAGCCATCCCCAAGGGTGTGAGAGCAAGAGAGTCAGTGGGTTGACCAGTTCAGATACCTCTCACATTCAGAACCAGGGCTTTGAATTGGCCCTCTTCAACATCTACTCCATAGATGAACTGATGGAGTGCATGAAGGGATTGATCCTACAGATCCAAAGCTATAGGATCCCCAGGACACAGGGCAACAACAGGATATACAAGAGGAGTCCCAGGAAAGTTTTAGTATTGACAGAGTAGCAGAAGCCAGATGACTTGTACCATATCAATGACTCACTGATAATGAACATTTGCAAGTAAAGAAGTGTGGACAAAAGGGTATACTGTGGAACACACTGTGACATACTATAATTTCCACAATGAGATTTTTTTCTCTGTTGTGGGAAGGGGGGAGGTTGCAAAGGTAAACAGCAGGTACAGGGGAGGGGTACATGGGGGGTATTGGGACACATGATATGAAATTCACTAAGAACCAATAAAATGTTTTTAAAAATCACAGTGATCAGAACTTTTTACTGTTTGTTGCTGCCATTCTTTGGTTATGAGTTTTGACCTCCTTGCTCCTGAATACAACATAACAGAGCTGGTTCAATTCATTATATGTCCACTCCAGAGAAACAAGAAAGCAGAGGCAAAAAAAAAAAAAAAAAAAGCACATGGGCCAAATCACTTGTTTTGCAAAGTTGTCCCTAAAATTTTATCCAGAAATGTCCACATTTAACCCCTCAAGTCAGTCACTCCTTCCTGAAAGAAGTGCTTACATCATGCCTAAGTGGGTTCTACTAATAAGCCAGAAGGAATAGAGAAGTGTAACTATGTGGGCAATCGCAGAGCCTTGCATGGAAGCTAAGGGAGCTCCACTATTTTTTTTCTTTTATTTATTTATTTATTTTTAATATTTATTTATTACTTCAGGTTACATCTCCATCACAGTGCCCTCTTTCCACCCCTCCCAGCCCTGCCCTCCCACCCTCTACCCCCTATCCCTTCCATCCCACTCCTCTGGAGTTGAGTGTCTCTACATAACAGTCCCCCACCCTAGTTCAGCAGTCATATGAGGGCCAAGAGCCTCATACACTGGGGGCCCACAAGGGTAATGCATTGGGTAATACTGGGAGCTCAGGTGTTACCCAGTGTAGGAGAGGACAATTTAACATACCATTAACATGCTTTCTGGGAAACAGTTAGTTGGGAAGACACCAAGGAGGAATTGGGGAGGGGAGGACAGGAAAAGATTCAGTTGCTAAGAAACAGAGGTGGTTCTAGCAGGACAAGGAGCTGGGTACCATGGGAATGCAGGCTTGTGGGGGAGTGGAAGGCAGGGGGAAGACTGCAGATAGGCATATCAACTTCTGGAGAGCTCTGAAGAAAATTGTGGGTGGGTGCTGTGGTTGCTCGGCAAGCCATGTAGCTGACATCACCACCTTGCCTCCTGTCGCCCTAAGGAAGGACCCCTGGCAGAATAACAATGCTTATCCTTTTTCCCATCTCTTTTTCTCTCCAAAAGGAGAAACTCATCAGAAATGCATGAGATGGCACCAGGCCCGTTCAGTTTAGGCATCACTTCCTTTTCTGGCTTTTGAGTTGCCCTGCTCCTCCATGTGGCAATTGTGCAGGGCCAACTTCTAACGGTATGAAGTAGGTCTGCAGCTGCCCAGCACTTCCCACGAACAGTTTTGTAAGTCTGACGCTGGCACAGGGCAAGAATACTGACGGCATTAGGAGTGTAGCTCCAGACTCATAAAGACTCGGCTTTACTGCAACGCTGCTAAGCAGTTTGCTTTCCGTTCTCCTGCTTCTCCTGCTGGCTCCTGAGCTGAAACTCCAACAACACAAGACTTGGGACTGGGTTTCTCCTACCCCAGGATCTGCCAGCCATGCTCTTCCTTCACCTGGAGCCTGTTTCTGCCTCTGGGTGAGCCCCTAGAGCAGTGGTCCTTAACCCTCCTAATGCTGTGACCCTTTAAAACAGTGCCTCATGTTGCGGTGACCCCCCAACCAAAAAAATTATGTTTGTTCCTACTTCACAACTGTAATTTTGCTACTGTTGTGGATCATAATATAAATATTTTTGGAGGTAGACACTTGCCAAAGGTGTTGCAACCCACGGGTTGAGAACCACTGCCCTTGGGGATCTGAAACCCCTGCTCTCTAGTAGGTGAGCCCTGCTCTGTTCCTTTCAGTGCTTGTGTGGAAGGGTACTCTGAGCATTCTGTACAGCAAGCAGTTACCTTTTGTAAGTAGTCAATTCAGTGGAAACTCTGTCTGGCACTCTCATCTGGAAAATTTTAGGCCAGAACTCTCCAATATCTACAAAACAAAGCTCTGCAGTAATTGCGTCTGGCAAAACACTGGAGAATAAAATCCAAAAAGCAAGGCAAGTGCATAGTTGACACTGATGGCATCAAATTCACACATTTGACTGGCTAATGGGCTTGTGTTACAAAGAAATAAATGTGAAAAGAGACCATGCAGACCATACAGTTTTCACCTGGGCATGTTCTCTGGAATTACTCATTAGTAGACTCCCTAGCCTCTCTTGATTGGAAAACAGGCTACAGCTGTACAAACATTGCTCCAACAACCTCCAAGAAGACTGGCAGAGAATGGCAGTGTCAACCAGCAGCTTTAATGAGCACGCTGCTGCTCTGATATACGAAAGCCAAAAATGCTGACTGTGGACAGAGAAGCGCAGAAAGAACTGTTTAGAGATAAATGCCGAAAACAACAAGCAGAGGCTGAAATGGGTCTCCCTCATCTCCAGGGATGGAAATCAAAAAAAGAACTGTCTAGATTTGATCCTATGTCAAAATACAAAACACAAGAGATATTGTGGAACATTTTTCCCCAAAAATGAGCTATAAGACAATGATAAATAATTGTTAAAACATCAGTCATGAGTCTCCCTATTAACTATCATGATAGATCAGTCATGTGATCAGGTAGCACTCTGGTGACTCACACTTCTGGCTCTGCCATGCCAATCAGGCTCAGAATGCCCATGATTGACAGCTTCTTAGCTCAAATATATTGTTGTCTTCTCTACTTCTTCCAGAAAGTGGGACATAAGGCTAAAAAGTGCTGAACAGAGAATACACCAAGAAGAAGGGAACACAACCCTTTCTATAAAATTCAGGGCTTCTTGCTGTTTGCCCATTCGCACATTAATTGGTGATTTACTTAATAAGAGACTGCCCTTGCCCTTACACCCAGCATAATAACTCAGGGAACAATGGCATAAGGTCTCAGGGAGCAATGCTGACCAGAAAAATCTTCCTATGCTGAACCTATTTTTCCCTTGATTATTCCTCTCCCCTCCCTCTGATGCTGTAGCTGCGTTGGGGTTTTATTCTTTAATTATCCTAAACCTTTACAAAACTGCATTTCAAAAATATCTGTAAAGGAAGCTTGTATACTATTAAGAAAATTAAATCAGTATTAAGAAATACTGCTTCTGGCACCAGAAGGTCTATATTTAGATGCCAGTTGTCCTGTGCCTCAGTATATACTTCAGAGAGAGTCAGTAAGCCACCCCAGGCTTCAGTTTGCCTCTCTGAAATGAGGATGATGAATAACCATACATAATGCAGAGGGGTGCCATGAGAATTAAAGAGCAATTTCAAGGTAGTCTTGCATGGAGCAGTCCAATAAACCATCATTTAATGGTGATTAATGTTATGGGTCTACTCTGATTGTCTTTGCATTGTAAATTTACTCCAAATTGTAACCAATGAAAGGTCAAGCAAATAAATGTTTGGTTGGGGTGATAAAGTAAGCTATTCTGCTTAAATATAAAATTAAGCCACAATTTGTAAAGCCTGTGTTCTGCAGCAGTGATGTGCACAGCTGGGAATGGATGATTTGGGAGGTGTGTGGTAAGTTGATGTTGCCAATAACTCATGACTTAACCTAGGATTTCCAATGGGCCCTTAGACAACATCACAGATGGGGTTACAAAGCAACCCCCCAAAGGCCTGACTGTGTTTTAGTTGCATCTAAATTCACTATATCAGTGTAATACAGTTTAAAAATCACAGAATATATATGCATGTAAATGTATATAATGATCTATATATTAAAGAACAGAGAAAAAGAAAACAGACTTTAATGTAAGTCGAAAGTGAATGCAAGAGAACACCTGAACCATCCCTCCTAACAGAATAGTTCACTGATATAAGGAAATGATATAAACATACTCATGGATGAAATTCTCAAAAGTTTAAAACTTAAATTTAAAAAATGATGTCTCCTGATACCATATCCTAAGAGCCCATTCTGTCCTTGTACATTGGAATAAAAGGATAAAAGACAGATGAAGAAGCTACTCTGTAAATGCTTTTGTTTATGTTTTAATACAGCTATAAACAAAAACTGTGTAGTGACTTTTTTTACTAGAAAAATATTGTGACCATTGATCTTTATGAAAAAAATACAGATGTTTAGATTCAGCAGAAAGCAAATTTGCCTATGGCAAATTTATAAAATTTCATAATTCTACCACAGGCAGCTGTCAGAGCTTTCCTCTGAGGAGCTGCACTTCTGGTTGGAAAGGTGATATTTTAGCTTGGAAAGAAATCTGGAAGTTTTTGCAAAAATGTTAAAACTGACTTTCTTGCCTCTGCCTCCTTCAGCAAATCCCACTGGCGTGCACCACCACAACTGGCTGGAAACAACCCAGATATCCCAAAATCTGTGGTACATCTACACAATAGAATACTACTCAGCCATCAGAAACAACGAAATCCTGCAATTTGCAGCCAAATGGATGGAACTAGAGAAGCTCATCCTGAGTGAGTTAACCCACTCAGAAGGATGCACATGGCATCTATTCACTTATAATTGTATTTTAGCCATATAGTACAGGATAACTATACTACAATGACTGCACCAAAGGGAACAGGAACATAGACTTTTTTCCTGTCAATGAAACACTTTGCCCTAGTGGTGCTGCCTTGTAGGCCCCCCAGTGTATGAGGAGGCTCTTGGCCCTCATATGACTGCTGAAATGGGGTGGGGGACTGTTATGTAGGGACATTCCACTACAGAGAAGTGTGATGAAAGGGATAGGGGGTAGAGGGTAGGAGGGCGGGACTGGGAGGGGCAGAAAGAGGACACTGCAATGGAGATGTAACCTGAAGTAATAATTAATAAATAAATATTTAAAAAAACAAAATCAAAAAAAGAAAAACTGACTTTTATTAAATCTGGATGAGGCCAAGCTATACCACAGTGGAGAAAGTAACAATGAAGGTGGAAAGAGGAGGGAAGAGGAGAGAGGAGGAGGGAGGGATAATGAGGAAGAGGGAAGGGGGAGGGGTGAGGAGTGAGGGAAGAAGAAGGAAGGAGGAGGAAAAAGGGTGGGAGGGGAAGGAGGGAGGGAGGATGGGGGAGGTTAGACATCAAAAAAGCAGGTTTTGGGGAAGAATCAAACAAGAGGCCCTGAGAACGAAGCAGGTTGGGAGTGGTGATGGATATGCTGTAGACTCACACAAGTAAGATGCTTAGAATTTTGTCTAAATGCCAGGATCATGGCATCAACTGTCCCCCCAGAGACCCTGGAACCAGAGATTCTTTAAACAGACACTATTTCTGTACAGATCCAACCTCCTCTCTGCATTCCTGTATCTGTTATTTTCTTTTGATGAAAACCGTGCTGAGTTTCATTATAGTTTTAAGGAGACAGGATTTTGCTATGGCTTGGGCTGAGTTTTCGAGATGTAATTTCCTAAAACAAGCTTTAGAGAAGAGCAACAGAGCATGGCCCTGAGATCTTTCACAAATACCCCATGCTTGTTCAAAGACCCTAAAGTCTCAGAAATCTCCAGTTTCATTCTGATCCCCAGTTCTTCACCCATGCAACTTCCACCCACAGCATACAGAAGACAGAGATTATATTATATGCTTGGGGAAAGTTATATACACGGGAAGTAATTATATGGCTTTAGTCCCACTAATGAAGTACAGCTATTGGAGGCAGGCTGGAGACTATAAATGCAAGGCTAAATATGTTTTCTTTATTAAAGATGACGCCCCTTTCCTGTCCCTGAAGACTTTTTTTATCACTTCCTTCACAACCCAGAGAATTGTCTATTTCATTCTTCAAACCAAAAATCAATGAGATGCCTCTTAAACACCAGAAAACTCAAATTTTACTTTGAGTACATACAACCTTCCCAGGTAACAAATTCAAATACGGATGCACAATAAACATGGTTCTCTTGTCTCTCAGAACAGAGCTGCTGACTGATGTGAAGGTGCTTGGACCATACCACACAAACTACCTGTCCTGTCCAAGATGACACAGATCACAGATTTATACAGCCCTTGCTACTCCTGGCACCTAGGACATTATTGCCTAGGTAACCACTGGAGGGTCTTCCCTCAGCATCACTCAGTCAGAATACATTCACCATGATGTAAAAATGGAAGCTACCAGCATCCCACCGCACAGTAGTAAAGTGGTGACATAAATCTTCACTTACTTTCTGCAATAAATCAATAAAGAAATATTATTGGTTTGAGTACCTGAACTAGATAAAAGAAAATAAATAAGAACTTAAGGATATCAAAATTTAACATGTTTTGTAAAGAATTACTTTTGAAACTCCTTAAAGTAGAGATCTGGAAACTATTCTGGTACAGGGGTTCCATGAGTGACAAACAGTGGAGTCTGAGATGGGAACTTTCATATGCATGCTAACTGGTGAACCAAAATGATTCCAAATAGCCAGGGAATCTCAAAAACACTCATAGAAATCAATCTCACATCAATTAGGAGTGACAAGGAGCCTGAGTGTCTGGAAAGGTGTGCAGTGGCGAGGACACTCTAATAGCAATGTTTGAGAATAAGAGCCGTAGGTATCTCAAGGAAAGATCCCTGAAATCGCAAGATCTGTTTTGTAAAAGGCCTCCGACAGAACGGGGCTCTGTAGACCACACCAGCCTCTGCCCATTTAACAAGTTTCCTGTCTGTTTCTCAAACTTGACTGTGTGTCCGAGTTGCCTGGGAAGTCTTGTTAAAATGAGGTTCTGATTCCGGAAATCGTGGAGAAGCATCACTCTTGATTCCAGGTAGCTGCAATGCTCCTATCCCACACGTGACACAGTGAGCATCACCATACCTGGAGCTGAAACTAGTTGGCTCAGGGGAACCATCACAAAGCACTAGGTGTGTCCTCAGGGATAATGGAAGGTCATGGAGCCTCTCTCTCTGGTCCCCGGGGAATTGCCAGTTCACTTTTCCAGCCGCGTGGCTTGGTTATGAAGGCGACACCTGACTTCACTTGAGCTCTACCCTTCCCATGTTCTGAATTTTGTCATCTAGGAAAAATTATTCAGTTTTCTTGGCCTGAGTTCTCTAAAAGGTTATAATTATGCAATCTTACTTTGTGACTTAAAATTGGACTGTGTAAGCATAAAACTACAGTAAGAAACTGGGTGTGGTGGTACATGACTATAATTAATAGCACTGGGAAAGTAAAGGAAAGAGGACTAAAATTTATATGACTGTGTCTCAAAAAGAAAGAAAGGAAGGAAGGGAGGGAGAGTAGGAGGGAGGGACAGTGGGAGAGAAGGAAGGAAGGGAGGGAGGGAAAGAGGAAAAGAAAAATAGAATACAACAAGAAACATCAGTCCCTTTTCTTTCTCTTCTGTACCTTTATAAAGACTCTATTTCCAGATAAGGTCTTACTCCAAAGTCTGAGCTATGATTTCAATAATGAAGTTGGCAGAAGGTGGAAAGGTGAACAATTCAACCCAAGACAGTCATCAAATCACAAACACCACAAAAGGAAATTGGAGGAAAAGTTTGCAGAGTTTTGGAAGATGGATGGATGGGCTAAAAAATTGGAATACCTAATGTATTCAGGAGGAATCCACAAAGGCACTTCATATCACTCACCAAACACCAGAAATTTTTGAGAAATGGTACCATCTTCCCAAAAGGATGATAGAAGGTAATAGAAGGGATGGCAGACAACAACTTTTTTGTTTGGAAGTACATGTAAAGAGAAGTTGTATTCTTTTTTTGGTGTGTGTGCAACATACCTTTGTACAAATGCATGTGTCTATTTTTTTATGTTTATTTATTACTTCAGGTTACATCTCCATCACAGTGCCCTCTTTCCACCCCTCCCAGTCCCGCCCTCCCACCCTCTACTTCATATCCCTTCCAACCCACTCCTCCAGAGTGGAGTGTCCCTACATATCAGTCCCCCGCCCCAGTTCAGCACTCATATGAGGGCCAAAAGCCTCTTCATACACTGGGGGCCTACCAGCAGCACCACTAGGGCAAAGTGTCTCATTGACAGGTAACAAAGTCTATGTTCCTCGTCCCTTTGGTGCATTGGTTGTAGTGTAGTTATCCTGTACTAATATATGGCTAAAATCCGACTATAAGTGAATAGATGCCATGTGCATTCTTCTGAGTCTGGGTTAGCTCACTCAGGATGAGCTTCTCTAGTTCCATCCATTTGGCTGCAAATTGCAGGATTTCGTTGTTTCTGATGACTGAGTAGTATTCCATTGTGTAGCTATACCACAGTGTTTTTTTTTTTTATCTGAGTCTGGGTTAGCTCACTCAGGATGAGCTTCTCTAGTTCCATCCATTTGCCTGAAAATTGCAGGATTTCATTGTTTCTGATGACTGAGTAGTATTCCATTGTGTAGCTATACCACAGTTTTTTTTTTTTTATCCATTTGTCAGTTGAGGGACATCTGGGTTGTTTCCAGTTTCTAGCTATTACAAATAAGGCTGCTATGAACATAGATGAGGAAATGTCCTAATGTCCTGCAGTTTGCTGAGGAATCATTTGGATGCATACCCAGAAGAGGTATGGCTGGGTCCTGAAGTAGAGCTATTCCAATTTTTATAAGATATTGCAAGACTGATTTCCATAGTGGTTGTACAAGTTTGCACTCCCACCAGCAATGGAGGAGAGTTCCCCTTCCTCCACAACCTCGTCAGCATGTGCTGTCATTTGAGTTTTTGATCTTAGCCATTCTGACAGGTGTGAGATAGAATCTCAGAGTCGTCTTGAGTTGCATTTCTCTGATGATTAAGGATGCTGAGCATTTCTTCAACTGTCTCTCAGCAATTAGGGATTCCTCCTTTGTGAATTCTCTGTTTAGCTCTTTTCCCCATTTTTAATTGGATTATTTGGTTTCTTGGCACTTAATTTCTTGAGTTCTTTGTAAACTTTGGATATTAACCCTCTGTCAGTTGTGGGGTTGGTGAATGACAGAAGCTTTTCAGTTATAAGTGAATACATGTCATGTGCATCTTTCTGGGTCAGGGTTAACTCAAATCATACAATGGAACAAGGACAGCATCTTCAACAAACGGTGCTGGTCCAACTGGATGTCAACGTGTAAAAGAATAAAATCAGACCTATACTTTCTTTTTTTAATAATTTATTTTTTATTTCTTCAAGTTACATCTCAATCACAATCCCCTCCCTACTCCCCCCTCCAGTCCCACCCTTCCACCCTCCTCCCCCTCAACCCCCCATCCTCTTCCCTTCTTTTTTTTTTTTAGATTAAGGTATTTCTTTTTCCCCCCAACAGCTCTTCCTTTCAGACCAAAAAATGGTTCTTTTTCTTATAACTATAAATACAATACAAAACAACAGAAATAAATAGGCCACAATTATAAGAGTTATATGGCTTAGCATACATTCCCAATGTCCAGTCCATATGTATTTGGCACCTGACTTTAACATTCTACTATCTAACCATCTCCATGAGTTTAAAGTTCTATATCTAACTCAGCTTTCATACTAACTTGCCTCATAATTTTAAAAATATCTTCTTAGATCCAGAACACCCTCTTGATTCCTAAACAACTCAAAATTTAACTATGAGACTCTAGCTATCTATTCTTCAACCACCTCAGAGACATGAGAGGGATAAATATATCTGATTATATAGGAAGTACAGGGCCTGCAGCTTCCAAAACTAAGAAATGACATACCAGTGGCTGCCTGGACAGTTCCCATTTTCTCTCCATACATTACAGAATCGATCTTCAGCCATTTGGCCCCATTTCTCTGACAGACATTGATTGTAGAGTAGGAATTATGAAGGACTTACCTACCCTGTCTTGGCAGAGCTAGGTTGTCGACTTATCTGCTTCCAAGTTTGTCCTTTTTGGACAGAAGTCTGTCTACAGTTGAAGCAAGGGGTTTTTCTTGCCAAGAGAAAGACTTACCACCAATTCAATCATCTCCCACTGGAGATTCTTCGATGCTCA
>CAJQZJ010032322.1:11948784-11997686 GCA_907164525.1 Lophiomys imhausi
AGCCAAATATAATATTAATTTTGTATCAGTATACAAAGGTATAAAGCCATATTCAATAATCTGTCCTTTTTTCTTGATCTTTCCTATACTATGTCTATGTCCCATTTTTCTCAAGTCTGTTCACTCCTATATAGGAGAGAAAGAAGGATACAGAAAAGAAAAAGAAAAAAGTCCCTGGGTCTAACCTCCAAAACCCATTTAACAAGACCATTTAACAGCTTGTAGTCTTTCCCCCTAAATAATAAAATTTTCTATTATCTATCAAATAACCAAAGTTGGGGGAACACCCTCCCCACCTTCTGGGGATGGAACGTTGTTCTCTTAAAATGACTTCCTGCTGATTTGGGACGTAGTAAACCTGTTTGGGGCCCAAATAAGAATGGAAAAATGGTTAAAAATGTTAATAGAATCATTTGATGTTCAGTCCTTTTGTGCTCAGCTATTTAGATGTCCTAAGAATTTCATAGACAGAATCTGATCTTCAGAGCTTTACTGAAGATCTGGCTGGAGTAGTCTGTGGAGCTGAACGATCTTAGCGATTTTGAGTTGTTGTGGTTGTAGACTTTTGAGGAAACTGATATTGAGGAAGTCTGCTAGGCTGGATCATCTGGGCCACTCGTCTTCTTTGGTAAGACCCATACTTTCACAAAACTTAAGCCCAAGTGGATCTAAGACTTTAACATAAGGCCTGACACACTAAATCTATTAGAAGAAAAAGTGAGGAAAACCCTCGAACTCATTGGCACAGGTGACAAGTCCCTGAACAGAACACCAACAGCTCAGGCTCTAAGACCAACAATCAACAAATGGAACTTCATGAAACTGAGAAGTTGTATTCTTATGCACTTTTTTCTGTCTGCTAGCAGAATTTTTTTATGGAAAATCTACAACATCAACATTCTAAACACATGTAGTACTGAAGCAGGGACGATGTCCTATGGACAGTGGGGAGATCCCTTGTAAATTAATAAGGCAATAACAAGTCCTAACCTCGTCTCTGTGTTCTGCTTTAGGAATGCTGAACAGACAAACAAATACTACCTCAGTGAATAGTTGATAGCTTATTCCCTGGAACAATTAGAGAAGTCTAGAAAAATAAAAGACAGACATTGGGGGCTGGAGAGATGGCTCGGCAGTTAAGAGCTCTTGCTGCTTTTGCAGAGGACTTAAGTTCTTTTCCCTGCCAGCACCCATATGGTGATTCATGATCATCCTAAACTCCAGTTTCAGAGGATTCAGTGACCTCCTGATGGCCCCTGCTGGCACCAGAGACACAGGTGGTAAATAGATACACATACAGGCAAAACTCACACACATAAAATAAATAACTGTAAAATTTTAAAATAGATGGACAGGCATTGACAGGTACAGGTCCCTTCAGGAAAGTTGTAGGTACCTGCTCATAAACTATCAGTGAAACCTACAAGTGGATAGTTTGAGCATTGTTTTAGGATTTAAAACTATGTTCCTTAGTTCTCACTTTTTATTATTTTCGTGTGTGTGTGTGTGTGTGTGTGTGTGTGTGTGTGTGTGTGTGTGTTTGCATGTATACATGCATGTGAGTGTCTGTGGAAGCCAGAAGAAGGGAAGAAGGAATTAGATCTCCTGAAAGTTGCCCTCCAAAAGATAACATAATACAACTCCTTGTTTCTCCAATCATGCTAAACATTAACAACTTACTATCTTATTAAAATTTAGAGTCCCTTACTCTTAAATAAAAAAAGAGCCAAAATCAAGAACTATTTGATGAAGGTAGAAATTAAGAAAGTCAGAATAAAATAAAAGAAAAAGTGACTGTGAGCTACATGAACCAGAAAGAACAGTCAGCAAAAAAAAAATCTTTAAATATTTTACAGGACTCAGAAGAAACATGCACTAAAAATATTTTAAAATGTCATTCAAAACCTTGAATATTGGCTAAGCTTATAGGAGTCAGAAGAGATGGAAGACATCGGGGGAACATGGACCATTGAATCAAAGAAGCAGGGCACATACGAGCTCGCAGACACTGAAGCAGCAAGCACAGGGACTGCACAGGTCTGACTGTGCCAGGTCCTCTGTGTATACATAATGGCTATTAGCTTGATGTTTTTGTGGAGCTCCTAACAATGGAAGCAGGGAGTTCTCTGTCTTTTGCCTGTTCATAGGACTCTTTTCCTCCTAGGGGGTTTCCTGGTCCAGCCTCAATATGAGGGCTTTTGTCTTTCTTATTGTGTCTTCTTTTAACCTGTTTGGTTGTTGTCTCTTGAAGTCCTATTTTTTCTTTAGGGAAGCATAAGGGGAATAAATTTTGGGGAGAGGAAAGGTGTCGGGGTGAGGGTGGAGGGCTGGGGGAGTGGAGGGAGGGGAAAATTATTGGAATGTATTTTATGAGAAAAGAATAAGGAAGACAGGGCTAAGGGTATGTGTGTGGTCTTCTGAGCTCATTGCTAAGGTCAAGTAAGCTTATTCCAATCTACTTGATATCACGAGTATTGTATCATACGGGACCAGAAGGAGGGAAAACAAAAAACAAAAACCTCAAGTAGAAAGCAGAAAACAAACAGCAGCCACCAACAGAGCAGGAGATGAAATGGTATTCAACTATGAACAGGTGTTGAGCACAAAGGACATTTAAAGAAGGAACCGAAGCCGTATCTTCTGAGTCCAGTTGAGAGAACTTCAGAAGTAGAAAAACAGTAGTTAAAAATCAAGCAGGCATTTGGAAACTGCAATCTCAAAGTCAGCTTTTTTTATTCCACTGTCCAGGAATATAGCTGATCTCTATTTTAAGAAGTGGAACTGTCAGTGAAGCGATCCAGGAAGATAATTTAATAATAGCACTTTGGGTCTGGGGAGCGATAAAATCAGAAATTTCTCTGAAGAATTTTGGGGCTTAATTTATATGAGGCTTAAAAAGACTATGTCTAATTTGGAAAGAGCTGTGGTGGATCCTTCCAAAACCCAGGGAAGGTTTGCTAAGTGAAGAAATGAATTCATCTCCACACTAACAGGGAATGTATAAATGACACCATGGCCTACACTACAGCATCCAAGCAAGATGGAAAGCCTCAGTCAGGCAAGAGAAGGAGGCAGCAGATGATTCTCTGAAAGCAGAGAGGTTGATACCTATGAAACAGAAGCCACTCTAGCCTAAAAGCTTTCTGAGGGACAAAAATCAAGTGCTTCCTCTTTTAGGGAACAGCAGCAACAGAACGAAGAGCGGAGCCATTAGAAAGGGAAAGAAGTCGGTATCAGTTCAGTTATCCCCCCAAAATCATGTTTAAGTTTTTTTTCAATGTTTTTTACTTCAAGTCACATCTCCATTACAGTGCCCTCTTTCCACCCCTCCTGGTCCCATCCTTCCACCCTTTACCCCCTCTCCCTCCTATCCTAGTCCTCTGAAGAAGGGTGTCCCTACATATCAGTCACCCCCCAGTTCAGCAGTCATATAAGGGCTAAGAGTTTCCTCCAGCACTGGGTGCCTACGTGGCAGCTCCACTAGGGCAAAGTGTGCCACAGGTAACAAAGTCCATGTTCCTGTTCCTTTTGGTGTGTTGGTTGTAGTATAGTTATCCTGTACTATATGGTTAAAGTCCAATTATAAGTGAATAGATCCCGTGTGCATCTTTCTGAGTCTGGGGTAGCTCACTCAGGATGAGCTTTTCTAGTTCCATCCATTTGGCTGCAAATTGCATGATTTCATTGTTTCTGATCAGAGAAATGGAACTCAAGACAACTCTGAGATTCCATCTCACACCTGTCAGAATGGCTAAGATCAAAAACTCAAATGACAGTACATACTGGCAAGGCTGTGGAGAAAGGGGAACCCTCCTCCATTGCTGGTGGGAGAGCAAAATTGTACAACCACTATGGAAATCAGTCTGGCGATATCTTAGAAAACTTGGAATAGCTCTACCTCAAGACCCAGTCATACCACTTCTGGGTATACATCCAAATGATTCCTCACCAAACCACAAGGACATCTCCTCATCTATGTTCATAGCAGCCTTATTTGTAATAGTTAGAAACTGGAAACAACCCAGATGTCCCTCAACCGAAGAATGGATTTAAAAAAAAAAATTGTTACATTTACAGAAAGCTTAACAAGTTTTAGTGCTCCCTCCCATGTCCATTTTTGAACTGACCATGACAGCAGCATAGGACAAAAGCTAATACCGTATTATGAAAAAATTAGCTTCTTAGTTGGATGCTGGAGATGGAACCTATGACCCACTGCATACTGGGTAGGCACTGTACTGCTAAGATTCATCCCCAGCACAAATGACCTAATTTTAATTTCACATCTAGACAGACTTAGAGAATGCAAAATTCCAAAATAAGAAGAAAACAATAGGTGCTTTCCCAGGGTCTCTTCATAACTCTCACATACCTCAAAATCCAAGAATCTATGTCTTAGCATAATGCCAATCAGTCTAACAGATCAACTCTAAATCCTCTGTGTACAACTGTGCACACAATGTGTGCAAAGAAAGCCTATTCTCATCATTGTTTCAAAAGTATCACACATCACCTCCACTGACATTTCCCTGCTAAGAACCAGGCAGTAGATCATACCTGGATACCAATGGGACCTTGGGATATTCTTCATGTTGGATGCAGACTTCCTGGCATGACGTCCTGAAGTATATGCCTGCTGCCTCAGATATGGGAAGAATCCTCACAAACAGTGGTACTACCAGGTCACAAGCCACTATCCCAAGTATATTCTCCAAAAACATTTTCATACTTTTAAGGTGGCACATTGTTTGTTACTAATGCAAAGAGAGAAAATAAACTTCAAAGCATAGTTTCTTAAACATTGATCTACACACTAGTCTCTTGGGAAAGAAGATAAAATTCAGAATCTGTCCGTAGATCAAGGGTGGACAAAGATCTCTCATGTGTAGCTGAGCTGGGGTGATTCCAACAGGCTAATCCATGAGCCACACATTGAGAACAGGAATTTGTAGGAGACTGGGAAAAGAGGACTAATCAGCTTGTGTCTGTGATTGTCATCTATAAAAAGTAAACCGACAGCTGGGGAAATGGCTCAAACCATAAAGTCAGAAAGCATTAGGACCTGAGTTCAGATCCTCAGCACCCATATGAAAATATACATACAGTGCATGTAAACAAGGAGAGGCAAATGCAAGAAGATTCCCGGTGCTTGCTGCTGCCCAGCGACTCTTTCTGAGTCACTGAACTCTAAGTGCACCGAGAGATTCTTTCTCCAAAACTAAGGTAGAAAGCCCAAGCAATGGCTTATGAGAGTGAAGTAGTTGCTACACAAAGATGAGGACTTGGTTTGAATCCTTAGAACCCACATGAAATCAGACATCTAGCACACGTCTGCCATCCCAGGGCTCCCACACTGAGATAGGAAGCAGGGATGGGAGGATCTCTGTAAGCCACCCTGGAACACACAGCAGTGAACGGTAAAGAGATCCTGTCTCAAACAAGGTAGAAGGCAGAGACCAACATGAGGTTGTCCTCTGACCTCCACTCACTTTGTGACATTAGTGTACACACACACACACACACACACACACACACACACACACACACATACACACACACACACACACACACACACACACACACATGCATATACGCATGCACACACACAGGATAAAGTAACAACTGTGGTCACCATGCAGGGACACCTGACCTAGCTCACTGCCTCTGCCATATCTCCAGTCCTACTCCCTTATTCTCCATTAAACTCTCTCCATTCAGTGAGGTCTCATTATTACTGTACTTGGCACATGTCAGTCACATCTATACCCAAGAGCACTCCCAGGGAACATTTCTACTGCTTAGAATGCTCTCCTTAAAGACATCTACTCAGTCAGCTCCCTACATCCTCAAGGTCTTAATGTCACCTTCTGAAACAGACCCACCACAGCCAGTTTTAAAATAAAGCCTACCTCCTTCCCCCATGCACTCCCAGCCTTCATCTCCCTGCTCAGAATTTTCCTGCCCTCTGAAGACAATATAGCTTGAATGATGAAAACAGTACCTGGGACACAATGATGTGGGGTGATCATTAGAGCGACCTAGGAGGCCATCAGCATGTGAGGCCTTTTCTATGTCTTCAAGTCGCTTGATGTTTAATCCCAACTGTATTAAGAAATGAAAAGAGGAGCTGAAGCAGGAAAGCCACAAAATGCCTGCTGTTTGACCCAAAGACATCTATCACAAGCTGGGAGACTATCCTTTGAAATGAAAGAACTGAAGGAGATAGGTCCCCTAGCGTCAGCTTCTCTGTGTGTAGGTTAACTGTTTATGAAAAAGCCTGGGTCTGGTTATTAAGCAGAAAGTTCCAAGATGGTGGCATCCACCATGCATGGTTTCTGAGTAGCTGGAACTTGAATTCAGTCACTGCAGAGAAATTGCAAGGTCACATTGCCAACTTCAAAACACAGCCTACATTTAAATGTCCCAAAAGAATGCTGGTGCTATCTACTTTCCTAAAAAGCTCTCCCGGAACAGCCAGCTACTGCTCCTCGGCCTGTTGACCCGGAAGGGCCACCAGATCTACTGACACACAGACTAGGCCTCCAATCCAGGAATCTACCCAGCCTCCAAAGCTCTAACCACCATCCAGAGAAGAGCCATGGCGGTTGAACAACACATACATTTGGCCTCCAGCCTACGGATCTGCCCGACCTCTGAAGGTGAGCTGCTGGGCTTACACGTGGAAAAATAAGCTACCAGGACCAGAGAGCAGTGCTGGTGAAACAGGGAGCCTCCAGGACTGGGGAGACAATAACTTGCCCCACCTCTGGAGCTGGAGGAAGGGTTGTTGGACACAAGCAACACACAGATTCCACTTCTGGGCCATGAAACTGCTGGACTTCTGGAGGTGAGCTGCGCGGACCTACCTGGGAGATGGGCAAGTATGTGAGGAAGCTGGCATGGCCCAGGAGACAGGCGGTGTTTCAGTGAGCTGCTGGGAATGAGGTGGTGCGCAGGTGGAGCAACCAGCCACCAACACCTGCAGCTATGCACAGTTTGCCATCTTAGCAGGGACTAACAGGCCCGAGTGACACAGATTTGGCCTCCAGTTCCACGAATGTACCCGACTCCCAGAGTTGCATATGTGTGAGTACATTTCTCAAAAATAAGGTAGGTAATGATGGAGGAAGACACCCACCTCAGATCTACACACACACACACACACACACACACACAAAGCCTCTAGTGATCCTAGAAAAACCAGGTTCCTTGACTGGAGTCAGTGTGAGCTAACAAGCAGAATTCTATCAGATAGGGGCTGGAGGAGGAGGAGGAGTCAAGGAATTTTAGTATATGGGACCTGAAAGTTAAGTTGTTTTAAAATTACTGGCAACTCTCTAGCCTATAGTTCTGTTGAGTATTAAAACCACTCACTGAAATGTTAACAGCACCAAACAACACACACACACACTTACATTCATAATTCAGATCCTTCCTTTGCCCAAGGCCACAGAAAAGATAAAGTTTCTCTTAGGAAAGTCTGCCATTGATTCCCTATACTCTTTTGATATGGGGATAAATGATATCTCACTGGATCTCAGTCTTGGCCTCCAGACTTTATTTGACAACAGCCACATATCCAGAGGCCTTCACAGGCAAATGCCTGAAAACGTGCATCCCTGTCCAGGCAAACAAGAAAGAACAAAGCCAGACATGGGTGCCAGGCTTTAGAAGGTACAGCTTCAAGTGCTCCTAGGAGAACAAGGTTCCTTGACTGAAGCCAGTGTCACCTATGAACAAGAATACTATCAAATAGGGGCTGGAGGAGTCAGAGTCTGGAAATCTCAGTATATGGGACCGGAGAGCTAGGTTGTTTTAAAAATTAATAGCAACTTTCTAGCCTGTAGGACTGTTTAGTATTAAAGCCACTCATTGAAATGTAAATAGGACCAAACAGCACGCACACGCACAAGCACACACATATTCACAATGCATGAGCATGCCATTATATACCTGTAAGGCCTAAGTTAGGAGTCTGCTTGGGGACCTGTGCCCCTGGACATTGGCAAATTTAATGGTTTCCCCATATTGCTGAAATCTTTCATTGGAAGATCCTTACTCTCCCTATCCACCCTTGTTGCAAATGCATGATACATGTGGCCATCACTGAGGCTTAGGGATAGTATGTATTATCCTTGTTCTATCTAGTGTGCTGCTATAACAAAATACCACAGACCAGATAACTTCAATGGAAGTTTATTTTCTGATGATTTGAGGCCTAACGTTCAAAACGAAGGCATCACCTGGATTAGCTTTTCTCTTTTTCTGGTATGCAGGTATTGCAGACCTTCTCAGAAGTATATCAACCCCAGTGATTAAGGCCTTATTGGTATAACCTTACTTGATATCTCCGAGTGGAGCCTAACTCTAACTATAGTCATATTGAGAGTTAGAAATTCAACATGAATTTGGGAGCAATACAATACAATTCATAGCTGTGAGATTTGGGATATATGTGCATTAGTATGCACACACACACACACACACACACACACACACACACACACACAAATATAGCCTTTGATCGTAACATTTTAATTTGTTTAATTACCCGTGATCTTCCTCCTGCTTCTCCTTGGCCACATGTTTGGATCACACATTCCCCACCATGATACCTTTCTACTTTGGAGAAAGTAGCAAGTTCACCCAGCCATAGACTGGAACCTCCCAAATGGACCCAAATAATCCTTTCCTCATCTTAGCATGAATTGCAATCATTTTGTTACAGTAATGGAAAGTAATCAAAACAATAAGTCATGTCATAAGTATTTCACATATATCTATTTTTCATTCATTCATTCATTCAGAGAAAATATTTTATCTCATGGCAGACATCACACCAACCTGCATAGTTCTCCCACAAAGAGTCATTTGCTGTTTTTTTTTTTAAGAAAATCTGAGGATTAGGGTGGAAAAAGAATTGTTCCCAATGAATAAGGACCTTGTGGGTGGGAAAGAGGGATTTGAAATGAGGTTTGCTTTACACCTGGTATCTTAACCATGACACAACAGAAAACACTTCAATATTTTCCAACTAGAGTCTTGGAAAGCCAATCCCCCTATCAGCTAGAATGTAACCCTTCACCTTGGGAAAGCTGGAAGAATGAAGATGTGACTTGAGGAAGCTGCAGCCAGAACACACTGGGGGAAGAGAGGCCATTCTTCTTCCCTCCTGAGGGTAGCTCTAAGTTCCAGACCATACCTTGCTACTCAAGACCATGGGTTATAACCAATCCTGGATTCTATTTACTGGTCCTATCTTGCTTCCTAGATTGAAACCAAGAATTAAACTAAGAGTAAATAATGAACTCAATAAGTCAGAGAATATTGTCTTCCAAGTCTTCAAGCCCACAGAGGACCAAAGCCCACAGGAGGGCTGAACAATGTAAGTTTCACAGGAGTAGACACTTCATACTTCTATTTCTTCTTATGCTCTCTAAGGAAGTCTGGGGAAAAATAAAACTTAATTTATTTATAAGGTGAGCAAGCCAAAAATAAATGAAGACTTAGAAGGAGGGGCAGGACAGATAATAGCATTTTTCTGCATTCAATTCTTTTGTAATGAAGTTTGATAATTTTAATAATGGAAAGAAGACTGGTGTAATTTTTTTCAGTATTTCCACTAATCTGCAAGATTTTTCAGCTGTTTAATGAAGGTAATTGTTTTATTGTCTTCACATTTTCTCTAACCAACTCCCCCAACAGGCAATTCCCTCCAGTGAATTCCATTTTCTACCTCAGCTCACAGTTTAACACCCTTCTACTTTTACACAATGGTGAAGTGCCCATCTGTTAAAGCATATTATTAACTGAATATTTGTCCCCCTACTCTAAATCAGCACACTATGAAGCCAGTTATCAATGTGATGATATTTGGAGATTGGGCATAGAATGTACTGAGGTCATGAGTTTGTACCTGTAAGAAACTCTTGCTTTGTCAATTCTTACCTTCCTTTCTCTTTTTTCCTCCTTTTCTCTCCACTTCTCTCTTTTTCTCCCCCTTTTCTCCTCTTTCCCTTTCCATTTCCAAATCACTGGCATACTGGAGCACTCACCGAGGAAGAGTCATGTGAAAACACAGAAAAAGCTGCTACCTCAAAGCCAGAAACAAACCCTTGTCGCTTCCCCCTCGACCAGCAAGGATGACGTAACTCACAAAAGCTCTTCTCCAGCAGTTTATTCAGGTCCCTTGAAAACAGTCTTCCGAATGCCCGGGCAGACCCAACCCACAGGCTAAATACTAAATGAACAGCCAATCAAGTAAAGCCAAGTGGTGCTATCTTAGAGGCCCACTTATGCGGAAGCAAGCCAGATCAGCGGTCTTTGCCAAATATGGACTTGTTTATCACCGAGAGCGCTCACCGTCAGGCTGGTGGGAGGCGGAAACCGGCGCCATCTTTAGGGTGCGGCACGTCGCAGCTCTCTACAGTTCCCCCTTTTTTTATTTTTTCTAAAGTAGATAAAAAGTCCCTGGAAAGGCTTCATAATCCCTCTATCTGGGTATCTCACGGTGGGCCCGAGCCTGTAGGAGGGCGGTGCTCAAACTCTTACCCATCTCTGGGTCAGCCTCCTCACTCGGGACTGCCCTGTCTTAGGTGGCCGAGACTTACCCGTCAACTCCATCACTGACTTGCCAGACCCTAATATCCGTGGAACGAATACCTCAGTGGGCAGGGACTATGCTTAGTGAAGATTTACTTCACGGCAGCGAGCCATGCCTGAGGGGACTGGCCCGCCTCAATGGCGACAAGGGCTTGTATAATCATGGCTGCATTACGCTTTTGTGTGGTTCTCATTTTGTAGATGCACCATAGGCAAAACAGAGAGGCTAGTATCATCAGTATCGCCAAGGAGCCTACGCCCGCCCACTCCTTAAGATGATCCATAGCCGTGTGAATCCAGGAAGTCAAGCCAGTAGCCAGGCTCAGATCCACCCGAGTGGAGTTGATGTGGACGATTGTTGCTCTCAGCTCTCTCATCAAATTTTCAAATTCAGCCGACCAATCCTGTAAGAGGAACTTTGACAATTGTCTAGACAAATTAGCAGCCTTTGTAAAATTTTGATACTGCACGGAAGTAACACACAAACCTTGCAATTTCCACTCACACCCCAATTGTGCTAGTTGCCAAAGAGAATCAATCTGTTCTTGTAATAGATCTATGCATTGATTAACTATCATAAGGCCTCCTTTGAGATGAGAATTCATAGAGGTCTGAGTATCCAATGCCTGTGCCACAGTGGCTGAGATGTTATTCAGGGCATTGGCAGTCTGTATAGAACTAGACAAGGCAATAGCTGAGGCAGTAGCTCCCACAGCAGCAATAGTGATAGCAGTAACAATAGCTGCAGTGATGCCAAAATCTCTTTTAAACCTGAATAGCATCATGGTATTAGGAGCCTCTACAGGAACTGGTACATATCGAGGCATTCTAGTCACCACAGCCACAGGAAAGGCTGTGGCATTCCAGCATAGGGCATAAAAACATGTGCCCGGAGTGCATACTAACTTTTCTTCACCCAAGGATGCACTCCCATTACTTACAATCCACAGAAAAGGAGGCCAGAGACATACTGGTGAAGCTGAAAAGGTCTTGTTGCGGTAAGAATGAAACAAAGATTTCCAAGTACCAGAGCCACTACCGCTAGAAAAATCCAATTTGGTAGCAGACCCTAGGGAAAAATTACCTCTTTGATAAATTCCTCCCCCAAGCATAATGACAGGTCCCAAGTCCATGCAACTTCCATTTACTCCACACAAAAGCCACAAATCAAAAGGATTGGTGGCAGTCTGCTGAGGATCCCTAGTAGATATATCAAGCATTCCTGTACAAGACTTATTCATTATATTACTAATCATGGGGCTAAAGGAAAAATAATCTTGTTGAACCCAAACTGCTCTGCGCTCCTGACATCCAGTCCAGTGAAAAGGTCCTTCCTCTCCTGTGGATCCTCTACAAAAAGGTGCCCAGCGTGGCTGTCTGGGGGGGTCCCGGTCAGAGACTCGTGTGGGCCACCATCCTTCAAGGCGAGAACCATTGCCTGAAAACAAACCACCACTCCTACCCCCAAACCTCAGTTGTGGTAAAAAAATCTGCTGACTGCTGAGACAATTTAATGCATTTTGTATCATCTGACCTATTGAAGCTCATTAAAAAGCACAAACTACCCTTCAAGCTGACATTTCTATTACCCTCTATAGGGCTTTTCTGATCATCAAAGGGAAGGTAGGGTAAGCCTAGGCTTCTATTACTGCTAAATAAGCGTGGAAACACAGTTGCATCATGTCTGACCAGCATCGGCTTTGGGAATATCGACAGGATCCCCCATCTCGGCTCGGTCATTCCTGACATACTCACTGCTACTAACACCAGGATCCTTAGGAAGGTCTTCATGATGAATCTTCCTCACAAGGCATTCAGGCACCCACACTGGATCTTGTTGATCCTGAGGAAAAACACAAACAGACCCTCTCGCCCATGTTAGCACGGGGTCAGGCCCCCGCCAAGAGCCTGTCAAAATATCCTTCCACTTCACCATGCTTTTAGGTGAACCATGGGAATCCTGATGTCTGTCCGCTGCTGAGCGGCCTTGAGCATCCAAATTGAAAAAGTTTAAAGTAAATAAGGCTAAAGACATTCTCTCCTTGGGGGTACGGCCTTGGCCTATTCCCCCTTTCTGTTTTTGCAAGCATTCTTTCAAGGTGCGATGAGCATGCTCCACAATTCCTTGTCCTTGAGGATTGTATGGTAATCCGTGATTAAGCTGTACCTCCATCTGATTACAGAAGGAGACAAAGGACTGAGCCGTATAGGCTGGTCCATTGTCCGTTATCAGCTGCTGTGGTTTTCCCCATGCAGCCCAGGCCTCTAAGCAATGTCCTATGACATTGCGAGCCTTTTCTCCACTCATAGGTGTAGAATGTATGATACCTGAGCAGGTATCCACAGATACATGAATATATTTTAAGGTTCCAAACTCTGAAATGTGGGTAAAGTCCATTTGCCAGATTTTGAGTGGCATCAACCCTCTAGGGTTCACTCCCACACTGGGAGGATGATGATGAATCACACACTGAGGACAGTCCAAAACCACTTGTCTAGCATCTGCTCTAGACAAATGGAATTTTTGCTGTAGAGTTTTTGCATTTACATGAAATAATTGGTGAAACTGTCTGGCTTGGTCCAGGAATGAGCTCCAAAAAATGCATGTCATCCTAGTCCATTGATCAACTTTATCATTACCCTCACTTAATGGTCCAGGTAATCCTGTATGTGCTCTGATATGTTGAATATAAAAACACCTTTTTCTCTGCCAGATTAAAACTTGTAACTCTTGTAATAAGGCACATACAGTACTACTATTCTTAATAGGACCTGCTAATTCTAATACTTTCACTGCGTTGACCACATAGACTGAATCTGAAATCAAATTGAATGCAAATTGACATCTTTTAAACACCTCAATTACTATTTTCAACTCTACTATTTGGGGGGAGCCCGGTTGAAATTGACATAACACGGGCTCTTGGTATACCGGATAGGCAAACTATAATTCTGTTCTTACTTGTGTCCACATCCCCGGGCAGAAAGATCTCCCACTTTCAGGGACTGAACAGGCTGATCTATCTGAATGGCTTCTGGATATGGAGGAGGAGTTGAAGGCGCCGCGGCAACGGCTTTACTTACACCGACCGCTGCCAGCGTGGCTGAAGGCGCTGCAGCAACGGCTTCACCCACACCGACTGCCGCCGACGTGTCCTTCTCTTTTACCCTTTTCTTTTCCTTTTTCTAATAACAGTCCTCTCCAACTGTTCTATTAGAGCGTGTAGCTCCCCTTCAGAATCCGTGCTCTCTGAGTCCTCAAAATCTCTAAAATCTCTAAAATCTCTAAGATCAGGATAGAGAGGAACCTTCTTTTTGCCTCCCTTTTCACTGTCTGCCTGGTCAAATCTTTCGCCTTTGTTACTTTCCTTTTCACTGTCTACCTGCTCATATCTTTCCCCTTGCAGCAGTTCCAAGGCTGATTCTCCCTCTTTGATTGCATTACAGCATCTCTGATCTTCTAAACAACTCCTCGCCATTTTCCAAATTGGTCTTACTCCATGCTTTAGAGTACCTTGTTCCCAAGCAAAATCCAAGTCCCTGCCTAATTTGTCCCAGCAGGATACCGTAAGATTCCCGGACACCGCAAACCACAGAGCCACGGAATCACATTCATTCAAAAATCTTTCTAGGGTAGACTTCTTAATCTTCAAATTCCTAGCTAAAAGTAGCTCCTGAAGAGCCAGAAAAATTGGATGTGACTCAGACAATCCCATGTTTAAAAATTTACTTTTGGTTCGCAGCTTCCCCGCGAAACTGTACCTTTTGTTCGCTATCTCCGCGAAACTTTACCGTATGTTCACTATTATCTGCGAATCTTTACCGTATGTTCGCTATTATCCGCGAATCTTTACCATATGTTCGCTATCTCCGTGAAACTTTATTGTCCTAATTTATCCTAGGAACTTACCAGCGCTGCCCCTGACTGCAGGAGTTCTGAGTCTTTTTTGGGTTCCCCATACGAGCCACCACTTGTCGCTTCCCCCTCGACCAGCAAGGATGATGCAACTCACAAAAGCTCTTCTCCAGCAGTTTATTCAGGTCCCTTGAAAACAGTCTTCCAAATGCCCGGGCAGACCCAACCCACAGGCTAAATACTAAATGAACAGCCAATCAAGTAAAGCCAAGTGGTGCTATCTTAGAGGCCCACGTATGCGGAAGCAAGCCAGATCAGCGGTCTTTGCCAAATATGGACTTGTTTATCACCGAGAGAGCTCACCGTCGGGCTGGTGGGAGGTGGAAACCGGCGCCATCTTTAGGGCGCGGCACATCGCAGCTCTCTACAAACCCTCACAAGAACCTTACTGGGGCTGTGCAAGAATTTAGACTTGAATTCAAATCCCCAACACCCATATAAAAAGCCAGGCATGGCTGAGGTGCGGATAGCCATATCATTGAGGGGTGGAGACCAAAAATCTGAAGTTTCTGATGATCAGACAGCCTAGGTAAAGTGGCAAGCTTCATGTCCTGTCTCAGAAAAAAAAAAAAAGAAGAAAGTCAAAGAGGAAGTTCTGCAGGCAAGCACACCCACACTTCCATGAGCATGCACCACACATGCATATATGCCACTCATGCAAAAGACCCTACCAGATCTTGATATAGGCATCCAGTGTTCCTAGCTGTGAAGAAGAAGTTGTTTGAGGCACCATTGCACAGCAGTGTTTTGTTATGACAGCCAAGACAGGCCAATATATAGACCATCAAAAAGTAGCTTGAATTAAAATGTTCTAGATTGCCATTCAGTTGTACTAAACAGAGAAATTGTGTGTTCTTGCTGTTATCAATAGAAGATCAGTCAATAAAACTTGAGGATACTCATAAGAATTTAGTATGAAAATGGGAAATTTTTAATGAGAAACTAAAAAGCATGAAGAATAAAATAAAATCAAAGAACATTCAATAGGAGTTCTTGGAAGAAAAACAACAGTTAAGGTTGGTTTTTTTTTCCAGAACTAAAGTAAGAAATTGTGTGATTTGAGAAACTATATTTTCCAAGAAATATAAATAACAGCAAATTTACATATAAAATCACACTGCAAAACTCACAGAACATAAACTCAAAAGAGAAAAATTTTAAATACATTCAGATAGAAAAATTAGGTCAGCTGGAAAAAAAGTAAATTTAAATCAAACATCCTTAAATACCAAGAGAAATTAGAACAGCATTTTCCAAATATCCAAAGGAAAGCAGTTATCAATTTATAACTTTATGTGCATAGATAGTCATTAAAGACTTAGAATGAGGCATTTTGAGAAAATGCAAAAACAAAAGAAATGTTTATCATCCATGAGTATTCTCTAAAAGTAGTAATAGTGATCGGATAGAGAAAAAGAAATTTGAAACCAGTTATAAATTAATGGGATATTAGAATGAGAAACATGTAAGAAATTATAAATGTATATTTATTTATTAATTAGCTAATTGGGACTGATGTAATATTTAGCACTTTTTTTTTTTGGCTTGGTTCAGAAACGAGCTGTTGTGGTTTGAATCTAAAGTATTCCCCTTGGCAGATCCCCGATACCCATGTGCAGCATTGGAGCAGGTAAGGTGATCCCATAGCTGTGGTGGTAGAGACACAAATCTCTATCCCTGAGGCTCACAGGCTAGCCAGTCTAGCCAAATCAATGAGCCTCAGATTCAGTGAGAGACCCTGACATAAAGACTAAGGTGGAAAGACAGTTGATGAAGCCATCCAGTATTGACCTCTGTCCTCCATGGATACACTGTCAAAACACACACACACACATGCATGCACGCACGCACACACGAACAGAATAGTCCTAGATGTAGGTAAGTGGAAGAAGCCAGTCTGAAAGTTCTACTTACTGTATGCTTATGATACTCTGTATTACTACATTCTGCATAACAGATGCAGGAATAAAAAGCAGACACAGGAAACTCAGCAGTGGTTTTTAGAGAGTGAGAGTATAGTTGGATTCTTTTTTTCAGTGTGGCATTTGTCTCAACTATTCATGAGACCAATGATAGATACATGACACTGTACAGTAGTTGAAACTCTAAGAGATTTGCAACACAAAATAGTGAACCTTGCTTAATACAGTCAGTTACTGAGATGCAAGAAACCTCAGGATGGAATGAAGGTACAGCTGAACACTCTAATCATATTACAAATGTTTGGAACAACGTCACTAGAAAAATATAGGAAGAAAGTGTAAAGGACCACCCCAGGCACTTTGGCAAAGAGATCCAATTTGTAATAGAAACTCAGAAAGAGCCATGCACAAGTATGTACTCTAGTAGTGAAGTTGTCTCCCAAGGTGTGCAAGTTAAGTAATTCTCAACTCACTATCCATGTGCACTAACCCTGAGCAATTAAGGCAATGGATGTAGAGGCCCTTCTTTCTGCTGCAGTGGGAGTTCAAGAGTAAGCAAGAACAGTGACGAAATAATCCACTTGGTAAATGATTGGCAGAGGAGATCTCAGAATGTGCTCCCTTGTGCTTAACAGATAGTTAAATATAGAGATACTTGTAAATGTGGATACACTCAGGTTATGACGCATACATATATGTTGCTGTTCTTCCAGCTGGGAGAGTCTACCAATAATTCTCAACAGTAATTACAATGCCTTGATGTTCATTTCTACACCATTGTCCAATGCAAGGAATCTGTCTCTTTGGAGAAATGGCTAGATCCAGGTTGGAGCTAGGGGATCCAGGGTAATCTAAAGCACTATATAGTAACCAAAAGTAAGACATAACAATACACGAAGGGAAATGGGAGCTAATTGAAAATTTCCCAATAGCAAAGATAGGGATAAGGTGACCAAGGAAAAGGAAATAACTTTGGGTTATGAGCTGAAATAAATAATAAAGTATGCATCTGTGAATCCATGGCACTATAAATAAATAATTGTATACATAAGTAAACAGGGAAAAGAAGTGTTCTGTGCAGAGCAATTTCAAATAATTTATGTGACTCCTCTACCCTAAAGGACAGTTGCCCAGCTCCTCAATCCTTCAGTAAAAGCTGCACATATGGGACTTCGTTCCAATAAAAAGTGAGGACAAGCAATTTCACAGGACAGCAGCATACCAAGCAGGATCCAGGCATGTGAGAGGCTACATCCCAGGGACGGCGTGAACCCAGATATGATGAGAAGAAGGTAGTTTGCCTATGTGTTTCTCTCCAAATCCACAACCCCAACCTAACCCTTGTGACGGAAACATCATAGGAGTTTAAGCTGAGAGAAGTCTGACAACGTGCCTGACAAGTGGTCCATATAACTGGTAGGATTGTGATGGCTGAAAAACTGTCACAAAGCAGGAGACAGCTAAGGGGATGCTAAATGCATGTGGGAGCTGGGATGGTGTGATGTGACAGAAAAGACATAATCTGGCAAAGCTAAATAAGCCTGAATGGGTGTGAAACCTTGTTAATGAAGTGTCTGTACAGTTAACTAATTGTACAAACATGTGGTACGCGTGGAATATGATACTAAGAGACTGTGGCTGCAGGCTGCACGGAAACTCTGCAGTAACTTTTCTATAAATCCAAAATGACCCCTTTTTAAAAGGAGGAAGGATGGGAGACATGGCTCAGTGGTTCAGAGGACTGGCTCCTCCTTCTCAAGACTAGGGTTTGATTCCCAGCACCCACAAGGCAGTTCACAGTCATCTCATCTATAACTCCGGTCCCAAGGGATCCAATGCTCTCTTCTGGCCTCTGTAGGCATGGCATGCACATGGCGCACAGACATACATGCAAAAAAAATTTACATACATGTCATAATAGCATTTTTTAAGAAAGTTAAAATAAAATAGCCCTGTTAGTTTAATTGAACTTTCATTTTCCAAAAATGAGTGTTGCTATATTAGCAAAATAAATATGATTTTTGATCTCTCTCACATGGAAGAAAATTAGACTCTTTGCTATATATGAGACATACTCCAGCTAGATATGGAGAGACATACTTTCAATCCCAGTACTCAGAAGGCTAACATGAAAGCATCTCAAGTTTGAGGCTAGCCTGGGCTACAAATCCGGTTTAAAAATCAGGAGGAAATCACCAAGTTTACTTAGTGCTCATATACTCATAGGTGTGGGACAAAAAACCATGCACAGAAAGGAAGAAATTCTGATATAAAATAAAATTCAAAGAATAAAAACATGATGTATGAAACCCTGGTGCACACATCAATTCAAAGCAGCTATTGTGACCTAAAAATGGCCACTGCAAGATTAGGCTAGTCAGTACTCATCACGGATGGAACAACATGAAGCCTCATCCTCCCTGAGGGCCCGAAAGAAGTTAATGGTTGCTGGGGAGCCAGAAGTGAGAAGGTGCCCATGCTCCAGTAAATAATCCCACATCTTCGGTCATGGAAGCAACCCTAATTAAGCTCAGTGGTCTCACACATACAAACACATACACACACACACACAACACAACACAACACAACACAACACAACACAACACAACACAACATAACAGAGAGAGAGAGAGAAAATTAAGAGGCAAAATTAGTTGGAAATAAGAAGGGGTTCCAGGGTGGTGGGGCTGAGCATGATCAAGATGCATCATATGCATATTATTTATCTATATTATATATAGATAATATATATGTCTTAAAGTATCAAAGAATACATAAAAATATTTAAAAGAGTTTAAGTTTGAAAAATCATGATACAGAATAACAAAACAGGCAATTTTTAATGTGACAATCACATTTTATATATAAGTATAATTATTGTGCATACCTTTAACTAAAGAATATTCTAGAAGCATAGAAAAAATTAAAATTAGGCCACTAGCACATCATTATCAGTAATAAAAAAACCAAATGGGCAATAAAAAATGATAATTTAAGCATATAACGAGGAATCCTATGTGTGCGCGCGTGTGTGTGTGTGTGTGTGTGTGTGTGTGTGTGTGTGTATCTGTGTGCATGTGTCTCTGTGTTATGCAAACACAGTCAAACTCCCATGGCTGGGGAAGTCATAAGCCCTAGGAAGGGCAGCCATTGATGTTGTGTAACTAACTTGACATAGTGCCAAGCTGCCTTGTAAATATTTATGTTTATGCCCATAGACAAGTATTACTCCCATTTCTAATCAAAGATGCTTTTTTTGCAATGAATAGCTACGGATGCAGAGACTTGTGGTTGTTCAAGCTGCTGAGAAAGAATAAGTGATGGTTGGAAGTTCAGTCCTAAAGAGAACATTCCTACTCTCCATGCCATCCTACACCCCACCCCATGGCTCAGAGAACATCTCAGAAGAGTGAATATAAGAACGTGGCGGGGGGGGGCAAGATTGTGGTGATCGACGGGAAGACAGATTGGACAACAACAGAAATATACTCCTGTGGAAGGCAGTTTGTGAGGCGCAAGCATATCTGAGCTTGCCCAGCGAAACAATAAAGAACTCGGTACTGGAAATATAGACACTGGAGTATCAGAGTCACCAGACACGGGCTCGCCAGGAGATTGCACTCTCTCCTTACCGGATCCTTTCAGGAATACAGCTGGTGGTTTCAACCTCCAAACATAGGACCTCCTGAGTCTGCAGCACCTGTGCAGGGGCTAGGCGTGGACACCTAGGAGCATACCAGCAGAGCTGCTACACAGTAAGACTGCGGGACTCTCCCTGGGATATTCAGTACAGCAGTGGCAGCCTCTAGGTGACCAGCTAAGGCACCCTCTGGCCGTGGGATCTAGCTGGCAGAAGCCGAGCTTCCCTGAGCCCAAGCACACTGAGGGCAAGATACAGAACACAATTCGGAACTCCCACCCCTCCACTCTGGCCTGACTACAGGAGGTCTGGTAGATGTCCCTCCCAGGCAGGCTGCTTTGGAGCATTGTGATACAGGCAGGGAATCAGTGAATGAACTCCATATTGGATCTTCCAGCTCCACCCCCTCTGCCTGGCCCCTAAGCTGCATCAGGGCACAAAAGCAGCAGAGCACTGGTTCACAGAATTTCAAACTGAGAGATACAGACCAGCTCTAAGACTCCTCTGAGAGTGGATTAAGAAGACCACAGACACAGCCCTGACACCATAGCTATAGGGGGTCTGGTGGAAGCCCCTGCCTATCCAGGCAGGCTGCACCAGAGCACTACAATTCTGGCAGGGAAAAGGCACTGAGATTTGATGAGTGAATTCCATACTGGAACTAACTGCCTGTGCTTACTTCAGCAGGGCACTCAGTCTACAGACCCAGCCTAGTACATTCAGATCTCCTCCCAGAGCAGTGAAACAAAATAGTCCTGGACTGGGACGGTCATCACCTGACCACAGAGCCTCCAACAGCCAGTGGAGAGCTATAGATCACCAAGCTATATGACTTCTACTCCAAAGTGCCCTTCTTGACACCAAACCCAGAAGGCACCAGGAACAAACAGCTAAGAACAACCAGATGGCTAAAGGTCAGAGAAAGAACAGATCTGACAAAAGCCAGGGAAATATGACTCCAACAAAAGGCAGCTATGCCAGGACAGCAAGCTCTGACCACTCCACCAAAGCTGAAACACATGAAAATGGTGACAAATCTATACTCTGGAAAGTGATATAATCCTTTCAAGAAGAATTTAAATCTCTGAACGAATTCAAAGATTCCTCAATTTTACAAACAAAAGCAATGGAGAATACCATTAGTGATCCCCAAGCCAAAGTGGTTCAACTTGAACAGGAAAGAGACAAGGCAACAAGCAAATTGGAACAAGAAATATCGAAAACAAACAGAATTGTTCACGACTTGAAACTGGAAGTGGAAGTAATAAAGAAAACACAAACTGAGGTAATCCTGGAGTTGGAAAATCAAGGGAAGAGAACAGGAACTACAGACATGAGTATCAAAAATAGGATACAAGATATGGAAAACAGAATCTCAGGCATGGAAGATTCGATTGAAGAAATCAGTACAACAACCAAAGAAAATGAGAAATCCAAAAAAAGTTCTCACACACAACACCCAAGAAATCAAGGACTCAATGAAAAGATGGAACCTAAGAATTACTGGCATAGAGAAAGAAAAGACTCCCAACTTCAAGGACCAGGACACATCTTCAACAAAATCATTGAAGAAAACTTTCCAAACCTAAAGAAAGAGATGCCAATAAAATTCCAAGAGGCATAAGAACACCAAACAGAATGGACCAGAAAAGAACTTCTTCATGCCACATAATAATTGAAACTCCAAATGTACAGAAAAAGAAAGAATATTAAAAGCTGTAAGAGAAAAAGGTCTAGTAACGTATAATGGCAGACCTATCAGAATCACACCTGATTTCTCCTCAGAAACTTTAAAAGCCAGAAGGGCCTGGGCAGACTTCCTACAAGTCCTAAGAGATCATAGGTGCCCGGCTAGAATACTATATCCAGCAAAACTCTCTATCAACATAGATGGAGAAAAGAAGATATTCCATTACAAAATCAAATTTAAACAGTATCTACCCACAAATCTAGCCCTACAGAAGATCCTAGAAGGAGAATTCCAACCCAGGGAAGATAACTACACCCAAGAAAACAGAGGAAGCAAAAAACTCCACTACTGCTAAACCAAAAGAAACACACAACCACCACCTACACCCAAATAACAGGAAATAACAACCTTTTGTCATTAATATCCATCAACATCAATGGACTCAACTCCCCAGTAAAAAGACAGGCTAACAGAATGGATCCACAAACAAGACCCAACATTTTGCTGCATACAAAAAACAAGAAACTTCTCTCTAAAAAAGATAGATGCTACCTCAGAGTAAAGGGCTGGGAAAAGGTTTTACAAGCAAATTGGCCAAGGAAGCAAGCTGGAGTAGCCATCCTAATATCAAATAAAATACACATTCAACTGAAGTTAATCAAAAAAGATAGAGAAGGACTACATATTCGTTAAAGGAAAAATTCATCAAGAGAACATCTCAATACTGAATATCTATGCCCCAAATACAAGGGCACCCACATTTGTAAAAGAAACTCTTCTAAAGCTTAAACTCACATTGATCCCCACACATTACTAGTGGGAGACTTCAACATCCCACTCACAACAATGGATAGGTCATTAAGACAGGAACCAAACAGAGAAATAATGAGCCTAACAGAAGTCATGAACCAAATGGACCTAACAGAAATCTACAGAAAGTTTCACCCAAACAAAAAGGATACACCTTCTTTTCAGCACTGCATGGAACCTCCTCCAAAATTGACCATATAGTTGGAAACAAAGCAAGCCTCAGCAGATAAAAGAAAGTTGAAATAATCCCTTGCATCTTATCAGACCACCATGGAATAAAGCTGTACTTCAATAGCAACAGAAATAATAGAAGGCCTACACAGTCATGGAACTGGAAAATTCTTTACTTGATGACTACTGGGTCAGGGAAGAAATAAAGAAGGAAATCAAGGACTTCTTAAAGTCCAACAACAATGTAGGCACAACATACCCAAACCTATGGGACACAATGAAAGCAGTGCCACAAGGAAAGTTCATAGCACTAAGTGCCTCCAAAAAGAAAGTCGTGACAGCTCATATTGGTAAATTAACAGCAAAACTGGAAGAACTGGGAAAAAAAAAAGAAAGAAGCAAACACTCCCAAGAGGAGCAAAAGGCAGGAAATCATCACACTTAGGGCTGAAATCAACAACTTAGAAACAAAAAGAACAATTCAAATAATCAATGAAAACAAGAGTTGGTTCTTTGAGAAAATCAACAAAATAGACAAACCCTTGGCCAAATTAACTAAAAGGCAGAAGGAAAAAAATCCAAATCAACAAAATGAGAAATGAAAAGGGAGAAATACCAGACATCAAGGAAATCCAGAGAATCTTTAGGTCCTCCTTTAAAAATCTGTACTCCACCAAATTTAAAAACCTAAGTGAAATGGACAATTTTCTTGATAGATTCCAACTACCAAAGTTAAATCAAGATCAGGTCAACAGATTAAACAGGACTATAATCCCTAAGGAAATAGAAACAGTCATTAAAAATCTCCCAAACCCCCCCCCCAAAAAAAGCCCAGGGCCATATGGTTTCAGCACACAATTCTACCAGACCTTCAAAGAAGACCTAATATCAATACTCTTCAAACTCTTCCACAAAATAGAAACAGATGGAACACTGCCAAACAGAAGGAACACTGTCAAACTCATTCTACAAAGCCACAGTCACACTGATTCCTAAACTACACAAAGAGCCAACAAAGAAAGAGAATTTCAGACCAATTTCCCTCATGAACATAGATGCAAAAATACTTAATAAAATACTGGCAAACCGAATCCAAGAACACATCAAAAGTATCATACGCCATGATTAAGTAGGCTTCATCCCAGGAATGTAGGGATGGTTCAACATATGAAAATCCATCAATGTAATTCGCCACATAAACAAGCTGAAGGAAAAAAAAAAAAAAACACATGATCACCTTGTTAGATGCTGAAAAAGCATTTGACAAAATCCAACACCCCTTCATGCTAAAAGTGCTGGAGATAATGGGCATACAAGTAATGTATCTAGAAATAATAAGGGTGATATACAGCAAGCCAGCAAACCATCAAATTAAATGGAAATAAACTTAAAACATTTCCTATAAATTCAGGGACAAGACAAGGATGTCCACTGTTGCCATATCTATTCAACATAGCACTGGAAGTTCTTGCTAGAGCAATAAGACAACTAAAGGGGATCAAGGGGAAATAAATTGGAAATGAAGAAGTCAAATTATCCCTATTTGCAGATGATATGATAATATACATAAGTGAACCCAAAAATTCCACCAGATAATAATTATAGCTTATATAAACCTTCAGCAAGGTGGCTAGATACAAAATTAATTTTAAAAAATCAGAAGCCCTTCTTTATACAAAAATTAAATGGGCTGAGAAAGAAATTAGGGAAACAACCCCCTTCACAATAGCCACAAACAATATAAAATATAAAATACCTGGGGATAACTCTAACTAAGCAAGTGAAAGATCTGTAAGACAAGAACTTCAAGTCCTTGAAGAAAGAAATCAAAGAGGACATCAGAAGATGGAAAGAACTCCCATGCTCATGGATAGGTAGGATCAACATAAT
This sequence comes from Lophiomys imhausi, assembly GCA_907164525.1. NCBI lineage: Eukaryota > Metazoa > Chordata > Mammalia > Rodentia > Muridae > Lophiomys > Lophiomys imhausi. The sequence continues at coordinate 11,973,426 of CAJQZJ010032322.1, forward strand.
AAAAATGGCCATTCTGCCAAAAACAATATACAGATTCATTGCAATTCCTATCAAAATACCACCACAATTCTTTATAGACCTTAAAAAAGTAATTCTCAACTTCATATGGAATAACAAAAAAAACAGAATAGCTAAATGAATCCTGTACAATAAAAAAACATCTGGAGGTATCACCATCCCAGATTTCAAGCTGTACTACAGAGCAATGGTAATGAAAACATCATGGTCCTGGTATAGAAACAGACCAGTAGATCAATGGAATTGAATTGAAGACCCAGAAATGAACCCACACACCTATGGTCACTTAATTTTTTTACAAAGAGCCCAAAGCTGTACAATGGAAAAAGGACAGCATCTAGAACAAATGGTGCTGGTCCAACTGGATGTTGACATATAAAAGAATGAAATTAGATCTATACTCATCACCTTGCACAAAACTTAAGTCCAAGTGGATCAAAGACCTTAACATGACATCTATTAGAAGAGAAAGTGGGGAAAACCCTGGAACTCATCAGCACAGGTGACAACTTCCTGAACAGAACACCAACAACTCAGGCTCTAAGAACAACAACCAATAAATGGGACCTCATGAAACTGAAAAGATTCTGCAAGGCAAAGTCACTGTCATTCAAACAAAACAGAAACCTACTGATTGGGAAAAGATCTTCACCAACCCCACATCTGACAAAGGGCTAATTCCAAAATTTACAAAGAATTCAAGAAATTAAATGTCCAAATAATCCAATCAAAAAATGGGGAACAGAGCTAAACAGAGAATTCACAAAGGAGGAATCCCTAAGGGCTGAGAGACACTTGAAGAAATGCTCAGCATCCTTAATCATCAGAGAAATTCAACTCAAGATGACTCTGAGATTCCATCTCACACCTGTCAGAATGGCTAAGATCAAAAACTCAAATGACAGCACATGCTAGTGAGGTTGTGAAGAAAGAGGAACACTCCTCCATTGCTGGTGGGAGTGCAGGCTTGTATAACCACTATGGAATCAGTCTGGTGATATCTTAGAAAACTTGGAATAGCTCTACCTCAGGACCCAGCCAAACCACTTCTGTGTATACATCCAAAGTTTTCTCACCAAACCACAAGGACATTTCCTCATCTATGTTCATAGTAGCCTTCCTTATTTGTAATAGGTAGAAACTGGAAACAACCCAGATGTCCCTCAACCAAGGAATGGTTAAAAAAAAAAACTGTGGTACATCTACACAATGGAATACTACTCAGCCATCTGAAACAACAAAATCATGCAATTTGCAGCCAAATGGATGGAACTAGAGAAGCACATGGCATCTATTCACTTATAATCTGATTTTAGACATATAGTACAGCATAACTATGCTACAGCAATGCACCAAAGGGAACAGGAGCATAGACTTTTTTTACCTGTCCATGAGACACTTTGCCCTAGTGGTGCTGCCTTGTAGGCCCCCAGTGTATGAGGAGGCTCTTGGCCCTCATATGACTGCTGAACTGGGGTGGGGGACTAATACGTAGGGACACTCCACTCCAGAGGGGTGGGTTGGAAATGATAGGGGGTAGAGGGTGGGAGGGTGGGACAGGGAGGGGTGGAAAGAGGGTACTATGATGAAGATGGAACCTGAAGTAATAAATAAACATTAAAAAAACAATAAAACAAAAAAAGCAAAAAATAAAAATAAAAGAACGTAAGAGCTTGAAGATAAGAAGAAGGGCCATAAAATGCTGACTTCTGGGCATGATAGAGCCATTGCAAACCTAAACTCATGGCAGCTGAAGTTGCTTGCTATGGACCTCCCTACTGAACTATTGCAGACTGGTGCTACTCCTCACCTTTGGTCGTGTACCAAATGGTAAGACCACTGGGCTCCCAAGGGTTGCTCCAGCTACTCCTGATTTAAATCAAAGGGTCATAATACAAAAGACATGAATTTAGGAAAGGAAGTTGTGGTGGTTTGAATGAGAATGTCCCCTATAGGTTCATATGCCTGAAGACTTGGACCACAGCTGGTGGAAATATTTGGAAAGGATTCAGAGAAGTGGTCTCATTGGAGATGGTGCATCACTGGGGATGGGATTTGAGGTTTCAAAGTATTCCTGTCATTCCTAGCTAGCTCTCTCTGTCTCCTGCTCATGGACAAAGGTGTAAGCTTTAGCTGTTCCTGCAGCCATGCCTTTGCCCCACTGCCATGGACTATAACCCTCTGAAACCATAAGCCCAGTTAAACACTTTCTCTTATAAGTTGCCTTTATCATGGTGTTTTACTGCATCAATAGAAAAGTAACCAAGACAGGAGGTGAAGAGAGACAAAGGGATTCACTGTGGGGGTTTGGGGACAAGAGCAATGGTGTTGGTAAGAACAAACAGAATGCACCCTGTATCCTTACCATATTGTGAGAAAATAAATTAACCAAAAAATATAATTTTAAGTTAAAATACTATCTAGCAAAATCCATAGATTATATTTAAGAGAATGAACAGAGAAAAGCTCAATCTTGAACATTTAAGAAAAGAATGCTGTCATTTAAGTAAATTCTCAAAAAGCTTAAAGAATTGGAAAGAGGAAAATGGGGCAAACAATGGAGATTCAAAGAAGAACACTACAGATGGCAGTTACGTTATCAAGGGAAGTCATAGTAAGGAGAGATTTAGTTAATAACTCAGAATCTTAATCTCTAAGTGACCATGTGCTGGTTGTACACATCACTGCTTAATTCAGGATTAAGATAAGTGAAGAAAGGGAAAACAAGCAGGAGAAGGAGCCACTGAGATGGAGGACGAGTTTTGAGAACATAAGAGACTAATTTACAGAGCTGTGTGCAACCAGAATGAAATGAAAATAGGGGCTCTGAAGATGATTTCATTGGTGGCAGAAACTTAAACAAATTTCCATAGAAGAAAAGAGCAAGGAACTTCAGTATACAAGTCCCAGGACCCAAAGTTTTTCCCCGGGGGCTTCTCTGACATTTAATGATGAGACTGTTCATTTCATGACTTATCCTGGAACACTGAAAGCAGAAGAAATATTTTAACTCTTTTCATGGCACAAAAACAACACTGACAACCAAGCCTGGCAAATGCAACACACACACACACACACACACACACACACACACACACACACACAACTTCAAATAAAACTACTAATAGAATTCTGCACAATATTGTGACAATAAAGAATACCCATGAGATAAATAAGATTTAGTTTAGGAATATAAAGTTGATCCAATGTTAGGAAATAAAATGTTATCAAACTATACATATATTTTTATATGCTTCCATTGATGGAAATCATTTAAAAAGTCTATTTTTTAAAAAAATCACAAAATAAAAATTCATCAACTCTTAAAATGGAAATTCAGTGTATTAATGATTATCCTCCAATTTCACTGTCATTCAACATTTCCTAGAAACCAAGGTAATCAGATGAGAGACGTCATCAAGAATCTTGAGAATTGATCTTCCTGGACCTGGGCAGGGCACTGGGCTGTGGGGTGCAGCTCGGGAAGGAACGTGGGCTACAGCCCCGAATCGGGACTCTGTTCAAAGGAGGCCTTTCTTCAGGGCCCAGGACTGCTCAAGAATTTTTTTCTGGAGCCTTTCCAGTTGGTAGCAGCTGTAGCATCCCTGCAGCGCTATCACAGGAATACAAACTAGTGATGCTGGGTGCCGGTGGAGTTGGGAAGAGTGCCGTGACAATGCAGTTCATCAGCCACCGAGTCCCAGAAGATCATGACCCCACCATTGAAGATGCTTATAAAATCCGGATCCACATTGATGACGAGCCTGCGAACTTGGACATTCTGGACACAGCTGGACAGGCAGAGTTCACAGCCTTGCGGGACCAGTACATGAGGGCAGGAGAAGGGTTCATCATCTGTTAGTCCATCATGGACCGTCGGAGCTTCCAAGAAGTTCAGGAGTTCAAACAGCTGATTTATCACGTTCGACTGATGACACACCTGTAGTGCTTGTGGGAAACAAGTCTGACCTGAAGCGGCTGCAACAGGTCTCCAAGGAAGAGGGATTGTCTCTGGCTCGAGAATTCAGTTGGCCCTTTTTTGAGACCTCTGCTGTGTATCGTTACTACGTTGATGATGTTTCCCATGCTCTCGTACAGGAGAAAAGAAAATGAGTTAGTATTGGCCATGGAGAAAAAGTCTAAACCCAAAAGCAGCGTATGGAAGAGGCTGAAGTCACCGTTCAGGAAGAAGAAAGACTCGGTAACTTGAGGGACGTGTTGCGTGTCTGCTGCAAACTGCAGAGCTACTCGGAACAGTCCAGTGACATGCAATAGTGAGCATGCTGTTTGCTCTATCCCGCTCTGATGGTTATTCTAAATGTCGCTGGCGAGGGAGGCACACCTACTAGGAGTTTTCAGTGATTCATATTGAAAGCCCTGTCTCAGTTGACTCTCACTCATTAACCCACCAGGGCACTGTCTACTCCTTAATTGTCACATCAGAATTTGGTCTGCCATTGTTTTGGTTATGTTGCTGATGTAAATTAATTCATGTAAATTGTTTATACCCAGGAGAATATGTATACTGTGTGCATTTGGCTAAGTTTACAAAAGGAACTTTGTGTTGTATACTCCCTACCACACTTCAACTTGAGCTTCCTGGTACTGTCTCACCACAGGACCTCTGCCTTGTTTATCCCCTGTACATCCTGGAGACAGAGCAAAACCTGAATAGGGAAACTAGTGCTAAAGAGATGGGTGCTAAAAATGAGTAGGTACCTTTGGAGTGGACTCCTGCTGTGGGTTATGGAGTGATGAGGTTTAGGGAGATCCTGTCCTATGCTTACACAAGAAGACATGGCTGGAAACATATAGGGTCAGAACAGTGTTCCTACCATGACCCCGGGAACTTCACATTTGACCCAGATGGTAAAATGAGATAAAAGCGTAACGCAGAATGAAGGTTTCTCCCTCAACAACAACAACAACAAAAAAGCTTGAGAATTAGAAAACTGTTCCGATTTGTTGACTAATCAATAAGAAATATGAAACTGGAAAAGGAAAAGTATTGCTATGTACAGTGAATTAGTTGGATTATGTTCCAAGACAGTCAATGATAAAGCTACTCAAATAAATTTTAAAATCAGTAAGTTAGCAAAATATAAAATAGACCTGTAGAAACTAAGAGTTTTCATGAAAACAATGGATAAGAGAATATGACAAACACAGCCTGGCTTAAACCAGCAACAAGGAAGCAAGATGTCTCAAGGTAAATTTAACAAATCTGTCTTGAAGGATTTTTAAAGAGAAACAATTAGGACATGCAGTTGAGTATGGAAAGCTGGGGGATGAATCTGGGAAGAGTTGGGGAGGGGTGAATATGATCAAAATACATTGTATGAAACACAAAGAACTAATGCAAATACATAAGGAGTCCCATGTGAAATGTGACAATATTGAAAGAACCCAATGAGACAAATCAGTTGCATCAGAGAAACAGAGAAAGGAACCTAAAGGGACTTCCTGCACTTTTCTTGCAACGGTGGTGGAGGAGGAGGTAGAGGTGAAGGTGCACATGGTAGTGGTGATTTACTTTTGCAAGCTGACCTTAATGGTTTTGGCCCATGCAAATGACAAGAAGACCACAAAAGAGGTGACAAGGGTGCTGGATCAGACAGGTGTGAAAGGTAAGTTTGGTTTCAGACAAGCTAATTAGGAAATACCTGCTCCTAATTATGAAATATCTGCTTGCTGTCAAGTGTGGATGAGGCTACATGCAATGTGCTGTAGCTTGTCTCTATCTAGGAGTTTACAGTCTCCAGGTTTCTTTTGCAGAAGAGCTTGGATGAAACAGGAGAAAGAACTCTTGCCTCCCTGGTCCACGATAAGGAATCCATAAATATAAAGAGGTTGCTAATTCTAATGATGCCTATGTTCTTTAATTTCTATTCTTAGCTTCATATTGATTACTGTGGAGAAACACTGTTCACTCTAGAAAGTCCTTACACATTCCACATATGAGCTGAGAGGACAGAATTAAAATCTCTGCCCCTGATGCCTTTCCAGCACACCAAGGTTGGCCAGAATTAAGTTCTTTTAATTTTGGAGTTGCTTTAATAGCAATTATAATGTTATATAAGCTTAGTGCCTCTAGAAAAAGCTAGCAATTTCAGTTTGTGTCTGAAGGTCTGGTCCATTTGTGGCAGTGAGGGGTTGAGTTTATCATCCATGATTTCAAGTCTTTTTTTTTTTTTTTGGTCATCTTAAGTATCTCATATAGTCTTTAGTGAATGTATCTATTTGGTGGATTATCCAATGGGTATCTTAATCTACTGTGGTATTATGACTGTCCAGCGTGCATTCATAAGTTTCCATGAGTGATTTGGGGGAAATGGTAGAGTAGAAGCTGCCTTTGTATGACCCAATTAAGGGCCATTGAAAGAACAGATTCTATTTCAAAGAAAGAAAGACAAAAAGCTTTGGAAATTCACAAAGGCAAAGGTCTTGAGGTCTGAAAAATGCCAAGGAAAGGACAGACAGGAACTAAGCTGAACACTGAAAGTCTACTTTTAAACTATTTATTTGTTGTTATATTAATGTGTCTACCTCTTCCAACCCACTGATCAGAGGTGCAGGAAAAAGAAAAAAAGGTTAAGAGAGATAGAAAATGTAGACCTCTCCAGATGCAGCTCCCAGGGTGACTACATTCCTTATCACCAGGACCCCAGCAGTCCAGCCAACCAGCAAACACAAGAAACACAGCAATGAGAACAAACACCAGTCAGCAGCAATAGCAGTAGCAGCAGTAACTGTGACTGTAGCTGTAGCGATGGTGGCAACCACCCAGTTCCAGAATCTGCAGCAGCAGTACATACACCTGCTTGGGGAGTCTATTCTCTCATTCCAACCTCAGCAGAGACTGGCAGAAACAACAGCAGCACCAAGCTAGAAGTGGTTTCTGGAGTATACCTTGGTAGGAGTGTCTTGGAGTGATCAGATTTGAAGCCACGCAAAAGCAAACCATCTCTCTGGTTTTTTGGATCCTAATTATACTCTCAGATTCCGTACAAGGATGTTTTCCTGTTGGGAAAAACCATTCCCCCCCCCCACACACACACACAAGGCAGTCTCCAGTGAAAAATCATCGCATGCTCTCTCATAAGTCTGTTTTTCAGCACCGGATATATCCTCATCCCACACTTGGGACCAAAACAAAACCACATTCACCTATCACATTTGTGTTTTTAAAGAAATCAAAACTTCTGCTACAGAACACAACTTCAGCTACAGGATGCTCCAGATGGATAGCAAAAGAAGAAGCCCCTTTGTAGAAGATAGATCACATGGCCCTGGTAGAGAGGCTATTGACACTAACAATAGAATAATAGGTATAAGCATAAAGAGTTTCAACTCACTGAGGAAGAGACACAGGCTGAATGATCAGATGACAAACAAGATCCCACCATCTGTCATCTGTAAGAAACACAGTTCACTCAAAGACACTCATAGACCAAGAGCTGAAGGATAATAGTCTAACAAGCAAATAACTGGAAACTGAGAAGAGCTGGCATAACAATTCTGATATTGGATAACGCAGACTTCTGTAAAAAAAAAATATGGCTAATAAGTTACTTAACAGTATTTAGATTATTGTTAATTGGTTCGGCAGTTGCTAATCTTTAAGCAGCCATTACAAAAGAGTACACAGAGACCACATGGATTTCTAACAAGCCTTGGCCTGAGTTGTGCATTCCTGGCCCATCTAAGCTAGCTCGCAATTCTATTACCCAAATATGACTCCATATATGCATAAGTTCCCTTGGACTGCCATTCTCCACGATATGCCGATGTTCCTGGCCATGTGGAATGAGGTTCCTTTTCCTAACCCATGGTGTGTGCCTCCTTCCTGCTGCTCCTGGCTGGAATGAATTAATCCTCTGTCTAAAGAGCAGGCTTCCTGTTCTCATCCCAGGAAGTCCCACCTTTCTCTGTCTTTGCCCAATCTCAGGCCTTGGCATTTTATTTAACCAATCAGAGTCAATGTAAGTAACAGACAGCAAGCAGGACCAATTAATTAACTTTTAAAATGCTTAACTCTACCCCAACAATTCCCTCCTTTTGTCTAAAAAAAAAAGCTAAATTTTTTCACTCATATAGTAAAAACAATAAGAACAAATATGAAACAATCAAGAAAACCATATATAAAAGTTATACACATGTTTAGCCTATTTGTATCAGGCAATCTTGAAGAAGAAAAAAAATCATCTTATCTATCTTGCTGTGTCTAAAGTTCTGAACCAACATAATTTCTATCATATCCTTTATTTATAAACCTAAAGATTTTATTTAGACTTGAAAATATCCTTTTAAATTCTAAACAACTCAAGTTCAATTGAAATCGTATAACTATTATGCCTTCAACCCCATCAAAGACATAAGAAGGGATAAAGTTATTATTTGAGTGAGTAGGAAGCATAGGAGAGCAGCTTCCAAAAAGAAATATGACAGTTTGTTGCCTAGACAGTCCCAAATATCACTTGATATCGTTGGATATCTTCAGCCTTCTGGCCAAGCATTTTTCACAGACTAAATTGTGCAGCAGGAAATAATAAGGATTTTCCCATTCTGTCTCTGCAGAATCAGGACATCGACTTACCTGCATTTAAGCTCTGGTCCATCTTTGGACTGTATATAGTCTATTGAGAGAGCAGGGGCATTTTTGCCCAATAGGAATTATCTCCTGATGGGAGATTTCTTTTTGAGGAATTATCTCCTGATGGGAGATTTCTTTTTGATGCTCATTGTCTTCTTCCAAGTCAAATGGGAGCTGCCAGGAGCTGACTGTCTTAAGTCAAACAATTCTTAAAATAATAAAAACATCTTTAAATGCCATTTTCTGTATGCCTCTGAGGGTTTTGAAGACATCTACTATTTTATTTATAAATCTATCTATCATCTATCTATCTATCTTTGAACAAGCAAACTGTATATTTTTATCCATTTATTATCTGTTTAACCTAGTATTTGACATGACCAGGAGCTTGACTGGCCAGTCAATTTGTATTATCCAGACTCCTAAATAGATTGCAATAGCAACCCATAAAAGGATCAGAAGTAAACCTATACTTTTAAATGAATTGTACAGGCACAATACCTTATACAAGAGTTAAAATATACATATTATGTGTCATAATATAAAATTCTATACTAATGAATCAAACTTAATCTTATTTTTATATCAATATACAAAATTCTATACCGATGTATCAAAAGATAACCTTATTTAATGAATAACAATAGTTTTGAGTTTTATAACAGATTCAATAATCTATCCTTCTATCTTTTCATTTCTATACTATATACATATATTCCCCCTCTTTTTCTTTTCAAGTCTTTCCCCCTTATATAAGAGAGAGAGAAAGATAGAGAAAAGAAAAAGAGATCTCCAAGTCCAACTTTCTATACCTCGCTTAACAAGATCATGTAACAATTTGTAACCATTCCTCCTAAACAACCTCCGTCATCCACCCCACTTTTTGGGAATGGGACGTTGCTCTCTTAGAACTTCTTCCTGCTGAATTGGGACACAGAAAACCTGTTTGGGGCCCAAATAAAATAAAAAAAAAATGGTTAAGCAAGTAAATTGTAACATTTGTTGTCCAGTCTCTATATGCTCAGCAATTTGAATGTCCTGAGCAGTTTGTAGTCCGAAGCTGGACTTTGGGTAGGAAAGTTCAGGGCTTTATTGATGTCTTGTCTGGAACAGTCTCTGAGGCTGGGCCATCTCAGCAAGCTGTTTGAAGTTGTTCTGGATGCAGATTTTTGAGGAAACAGCTATTGAGGCAGTCTATGAGGCTGGATCATTTGGGTTACTTGTCTTCTTTGGACTCTGGTCCTGTTGTTCTGAAAATATATAATTTCTCACAAGTAACATATAGTTCTGCAATTACCAAAATATCTTGGATGTTTAGGATGCACAAATCAATTAAGGAATATTTTCTGTTCTTTAAACAGCAGAAAGACATTTGCAAGTCTCCATTCATGCCATATAAAAACATGGCATGTAATAGTATTACATATATATGCTATATATAATCTATTTTAAATTAGAAAATACAGCATAAGACTGTATGGAGTTTCAGTATTCTCCTCTACAGTTGACATAAATTTATTAATTGATTAAAACAGGTTTATTCTGTGTTGTTCTGGCTTTTTGTAGATTAGGTTGGCTTCAAGCTCAAAAGGAACCAATCTGTCTCTGTCTTTGTCTCCCATGTTTTGGGAACAAAAGTATGCATTTATATATTTTTTCTTTCCTTTTCTCCTTTCTTTGGAGATTTAATTTCTATGTGGATATATCTATCCTTATTGAGAAAGGGTTTCTATTTGTAGCTTTGGCTGTCTTGATTTGCTCTGTAGAGCTCCATAGGTTAGATTGGCCTCGAACGTACAAGGAACCTGTTTTTTCCTTGTCTCCCAAGTTTTGGGATCAAGGTATAAATTTAAGTAATTGAATTACCCCTATTAAACAATAACATTAATTAAACCATTTTGTATTAGTTTGAGTTCCAGTTCTCCCATGGAAACCCCATTCTTAGGAGATTGGTGTAGAATAGCATGATATACTAACTTATGTTAGCTTTTCTTAACTGTTGGCTGTGGGAGGCATGCTGTTTGCATGTTCTTCCCCAGCCTAACTCTGGGCCCTTACATTGAGTAACAGAATATATTTCTTTCTCTCTCTCTCTCTCTCTCTCTCTCTCTCTTTCTCTCTCGCCGTTTTTTTTTTTTCTGAGACAGAATTTCTCTGTGTATCCTTGTCCTGGACTCACTTTGCACCAGACTAGCCTTGAACTCACAGAGATTAGCCTGCTTCTGCCTCCAAAGTTCTGGGATTAAAGGCGTGCACCTTCACTCCCAGAGATTAACATATCTCCTTCAGGGCAAAATGTCTCTTGAAACCAGTTCTCCCGTGGGAGCCCCACAACTAAGAAGAATGGCTTGTAACTCCTTTCTTTTTACATAAATTTAAGATTACGTGTATTTATCCCTTAAATCAATAAGGACATTATTAAACTTAACATCAAAGAAAAATGTGTCATTTTTGAATTCTAGACTATCTTCAGTAAGCAGTCTTGTCTTCTCAGCAGGGTTCCCGCCCTGCGTCATTGTTTAAACCAGGCTGGTCTAGAATCCAGAGATCTGCCTGCTTCTTCCTCTAGTATGATGGGATTAAGGGATTAAGGGTGTGTGCTAGTACCACCCTGCTCAAATATTTCTCTTAAATCCCAGATTTTGTATCTCTGTAACCCAGAGTGCAACCTTGAACTATAATGACAATTAAAAATCTGCCCAAAATCCTCAAAAATCTCTTATGTTTAAGTAATGCCAAATCAGAAAAATATCTTTTTTACATCCCAATATCAAAGACATCTAAACAAAAATCAAGCAAAGAAACAACATTCCAAAAGCCTTGGCATGTCTAACCATGCCATCCCATGCTGCAATTAAAGCTTTACTCATTATTCCCTAGAGTCTAGTTTTGGCTGCATTTCATTGGCGGCCCTATACCAGAAACTCCTGACAGGCACCTAGTACCCAGGGAGCTATTAGCTCCAGCTGCCATCAATTTTCTATTATTTATCAGGAAAGGCCTCCCTCTTTCCTTCATTATCATTCTTGGAAATTTAGCATTCCATCTGTAAATTCTTTCCTTCAAGACTATCCTAGTCTGAACTTTCTCAAAAACGATACACAGAACCACAATTGTCAGGGTAAAAATCATTTGCATGCTAAGAGGAACAAACTCAATTGGAATACAAACATACTGAGGCATTATGAATTCCTCCATTTTGAATCTAGGCAGTTAATTCTACTCTCAAGCTCTGTTTAGGAGGCTGCCAGTTTTTTAGTACATAAGGAGAGCTAAGTTTTCCACTTTTGCTGCAAGGCAACAGCTTTTGTTAAGTTAGCCACACTTTTGAAATGCATTTGGGTTCAGTTCCTCACTCTTTGGCTAGGAAACTGGCTTTTACCCGGGCCTTCTCAGGCTGTAAGCATGGATTCTAATTGCCGTAGTTGGGGCCATATGTAAAAAAATATGGCTAAGTAAACTGTCAGAAGCCAAGACCCTCGCCTCTCACCCTCACCCCCTACCTCTCCCCACCTGCACAATGTCCCCTGCAGCTTCATACTGCCTGGCAACCGCAAAGTTCCAGGTTGGCAGTTACAGATTGATTCAAAGCAGTGTACCATGTCTTCTGAAGAAAAATGGGTTGGCAGTTACAGATTGATTCAAAGCAGTGTACCGTGCCTTCTGAGAAAAATGGGTAGATCATACAATGTCCAGGGCACAGGTCAAGAAGATTCTGTATTTTCCCATCACCTGGCCCCTCTCACCTCCTCCCCTTGTAAAACATGTTATAAAAAGGCGTTTTGCGCTCAAATACATGGCTCTTGACAAGCAATTGCTTCCTTGAGTCCTTTCCCTCTCTCACCTGTTCTTTTTTCAGGTTGCGGTCCTCCTCACCCCCACGAATTACTAGGACCCGCAGGTCAGGTCACGTGGCGCCCAACATGAGGCTCAAGGCACGGACCCCTCCGGACGGACTCTCCACGAAGCGTGTACACGACATTAAGATTGAGCAAGACAGCGATCGTCACCTGCGACCTGTCGTCCTCGAGTGAGTCTATTTTCATTTCCATCCCATAAGAATGGGCCATTCTCTGTCAAAGGAGGCGTCCTTTGTAAAGGACCTCAAACATACACTCAAAGAGAGAGGAATAAGGGTTAAAAAGAAGGATCTTATAAATTTCTTTGTGTTTATTTATAAAAGATGTCCGTGGTTCATAATAGATGGTCCTACTATTCATCCAAAGAAATGGCAAAAGGTAGTCCATGAGTTAAATGAAAAAATCAAAAATGAAGACAATTCTCCTCTTCCTGCGACAATTTTCTCTTTCTGGGGTATTATTAGGGACATTATTGAAGATGCTGATAAGGATATAGGAAAGCGTCAACTTTTGTCTGTTGCAGAATATTGTCTGTCACAGTCCAGGCCAAATTCTACCTGCTCTTTTTGTCACCCCTCTCGGTCTCCGTCTCAGGCCTCTGTTCCTTTCACTCTTATAGACATCCCCCCTGAACAGGACTCCCCTCCTTCTGATCCACCTCACCTTTATCCAGATTTACATTCTCTCGAGCCTCCTCCTTTTGACTCTCCAGCTGTCTCCGACCCGCAGACTCCCTCCTCCACTCACCTTTGCAACCCTGTCCTTCAAAAATCTGCCTCTGCCCTCCCTGCCTTCCTATAAAACAACATTCTTCTTCTCCTCTGTCACCCTCTCAGCCGACAGCTCTGGCCTCTCTCCCCGACCCAGAGCCTTTGGGACCCCGTGATGCCACCTCCCTTGAGGATGAAGCCGCCCGCTATCACAATCCTGACTGACCTCCTCTCACCGCGCCTTCTGCCTTTCCAATCTTCCCTATCACCTTGCCTAACTCTCTTTCCGATATGCGAGACTGCCTTGCTTCTCAGGTTCGTGAACTGACAGACATCCTCTGCCTCCAAAACCAAATTTCGGGTCTCTCGGTCCTTTGTTCTTCCTCTGCCCCTCCTCCAGATTCCCTCCACCTAGCCTTTCCAGTCACCCGGTCACAGGTCCCTCCCTTGCAGGCACCCGCAGCCTCTGATTCCGAGTCCCAACAGACTCCACCGCCTCCCCCAGCCGCTTGGTCCGGTGCTCGGCATCCCCCCTCCTCCATGCCTGTCACACCTCCCCTCCCGCCTTGTGCCTGCTTCCTCTTCTCGTCCTTCTCACAAGCCCTCTCGAACAACTCGTCCCCAGCCCGAGACTGAGGCTGATTCCTCTGAGGACGAGCCCAATTCAGAAACTGATAATGAAAGCGATAACGAAGATACAAGTAACCCCACAGTCTTTAAAAAACTCCGTTTTAAACATCTTGAAAAGTTAAATTCGGCCGTTAGAAATTATGGCCCCAATGCCCCCTTCACTCTCTCCCTCCTTGAGAGTCTCAGTGGAGGCAGATACTTAATTCCCAATGAATGGCTCACTGTCGCCCAGTCAGTCCTGACTCGGGGACAGTTCCTTTCTTGGCAGGTTGATTGGGCCGACCGCTGCAGGTCTCAGGCACAAGCCAATCTCTCGAGCACACGTTCGCCCTCCAACAAGTGGACGCTTGATAAACTCCTAGGTCGAAGAAAATATGCCTCTAACCAAATACAAAAAAAAATTTCTCTGGGTCTCTTAGCTCAGTCCTCTTCAGCAGCTATGAGCGCCTGGAGAGCCATTCCCATGAAAGGCTCTGTTCTTTCTCCCTTGACTAAGATCACTCAAGGCAATCAAGAAGGGTTTTCAGATTTCAGATTTGTTGCTCGCCTCCTAGAGGCAGCTGAGAGGTCCTTGGGACCTGGCCAGGGAGAAAATAAAGTTCTCCAACAGCTTGCTTATGAAAATGCTAATTCTGCCTGTAGGGCTGCCCTTCGAGGAAAATATAAAGATAAAGACTTGGATGAAATGATCCGTATCTGCAGAGATGTAGATCCCTATGCCCAAAAGGTCTCACAAGCCATCCATCTGGCTATGGGAGCAGCCACTAGTGGTGGGGCCACCGTGTCCGCCTGTTTCAAATGTGGTCAACTGGGTCATTTTGTTAAACAGTGCCCTCAAGGTAAACTTATAACTCTACCCCACCCTCAGCTAAGGGGAGAGCGTCCACCCCCAACGACCCCTTGCCCTCGCTGCAAGTGAGGCAAACAATGGGCTAATTCCTGCCGCTCCAAAGCTGATATTCTGGGCAATCCCCTCCCTCCCCTTCCGGGAAACAGGATGCGGGGCCAGCCCCGGGCCCCTCAGCCAGTCTCCTTCCTGCCGGCCTTGGGGAACAGCCAGACAGGGCCACACCAAACCCTCCATCAACAACTCCCAAACCAACCTCAGCCCTCCATAGGGCTACCCCAGGGAGCGCAGGATTGGACCTCTGTGCCTCCTCCGATACAATATTAGAACCTGAAAGGGAGTTCAGATAATTCCTACTGGTGTCTTTGCCCCCCCCCCCAACCCCAGATTTACTATTTTATCTTGGGCAGAGCGTCTGCCACACTCCAAGGCATTACTATCTTCCCTTCGATTGTTGATAACGATTACTCTGGGGAAATGAAAGTGCTGGCCTCTAGCTCCAGAGGGCCTCTTCACATCTGCTGGGGACAATGCCTTGCACAGGCCCTCCCCCTTCCACTGGACACCTCAACACACACTTTGGGCCCATCCCGGGGTGCCTCCACCCCAGGGTCCTCTGATGTCTATTGGGTCCAAAAACTCTCACAAGAATGCCCACAGCTAAAACTTAAACTCAATGGCAAAACCTTTGAAGGCATTCTTGATTCAGGAGCGGACTCCACAGTTATCTCACAGGCCTCCTGGCCCCCCTCGTGGCCCTGTCAGCCTTCTTTAACCCACCTCCAAGGCATTGGCCAGTCCACCAACACCCTTCAGAGCTCCCAATTGCTAACTTGGGAGGATCCTGAGGGTAATACTGGACATGTTAGGCCATTCATTGTACCTGGCCTCCCTATAAACTTATGGGGTCAAGATGTATTGAGTCTAATGGGAGTCCTTATGTTTAGCCCCTCTATGGCTGTTACCCACCAGATGCTGGATCAGGGGTTCATTCCGGGACAAGGCTTGGGCAAAAACAACCAAGGGATTCCCACCCCAATTGCTATTACACCAAAAACCTCACGCTCAGGACTAGGTTATGATTCAAATTTTTCTTAAGGGCCATTGCTCCTCCTGCACGTCAGGCAGATAAAATCACCTGGAAGTCAGATTCCCCTGTCTGGATCGACAAATGGCCCCTCCCCCAACATAAACTTTCAGCAGCCATGCAGTTAGTGCAGGAACAATTAGATGCTGGCCACAATGAACCCTCCACCTCCCCTTGGAGTACACCCATTTTTGTGATACAAAAGAAAGGGGGTAGATAGAGACTGCTCCAGGACCTCAGAGAAATTAACAAGACTATGGTCCCAATGGGAGCTCTCCAGCCTGGCCTCCCCTCCCCCATAGCAATACCTAAGGGTTACAACAAGATGGTTATTGACTTAAAAGATTGTTTTTTCTGTGTTCCCTTACATCCAGAAGATAGTAAGCGCTTTGCCTTTAGCCTCCCCATTGTTAATTGCATTGGGCCATCTCCATGATTTGAGTGGAGGGTCCTGCCTCAGGGGATGGCCAATAGTCCCACCTTTTGTCAAAAATTTGTGGCACAGGCCATCGTCCCTTTTCACCTTAACTACCCTGAGTTGTATATCATCCACTACATGGACGACATCCTTTTGGCCGGCCCTGATGAGACCACCTTACTCAGGGTTGGCCAGGAGTTGGTAACTGCCCTTCAAGACCTTGGGTTGCAGATTGCTCCCAAGAAGGTCCAGCTACAGCCCCCATACTTATTCCTGGACTTTGAACTTCACCCCTCTAAGGTCCTTCCTCAAAAAATTGAACTCAGAAAAGATTCCTAAACACTCAATGATTTTCAACGCCTTTTGGGGGACATAAATTGGTTACGCCCCTATTTAAAATTAACAACTGGAGAGCTCAAGCCTCTATTTGACATTCTTCGAGGAGACTCTGACCCCTTCTCCCCCCCGCACCTTAACCCTTGAAGCCACTTCCGCCCTTAAGCTCGTGGAAAAAGCCATTCAACAACAGACTGTTACCTATTATTCTCCAACCTCCTCCTTATGGCTATTGGTCCTTCCCACTGTGTTTGCCCCCACAGGACTGTTGTGGCAGACTAAACCTTTATATTGGCTTCATTTGCCCACCACCTCTCCTAAAATACTACCTGTCTACCCCTCCTTAGTGACACAAATTATAAGGATGGGAAGAGAAAATTCCCTGAGACTCTTTGGTAAAGACCCTGACCTTATCATCGTCCCCTATGATGCTGCCCAAATCCGGTGGTTACTTCAGACTTCAGATGAATGGGCCGTTAGCTGTATTTCATTTCAGGGAAAGATAGACAACCACTATCCCTCCGATAAGCTCATACAGTTTCTTGAACATCAAGCGGTGGTCTTCCCTAAAGTGACAAAGAACTCCCCCATTCCTCAAGAGCCACTGATCTTTACAGATGGGTCCTCCTCTGGGGTCGCAGCCTTTAGCATAGGTGGACAGGTCTCTAGATTTCAGACCAAATTTTCCTCAGCACAGTTGGTGGAATTGGTTGCTGTTATTCAGGTATTTAAGACTTTCCCAGATTGTGCTTTTAATCTTTTCACTGATAGTGCATATGTGGCTCAATCTGTGCCTTTGTTAGAGACCGTTCCCTTTATACAGCCATCTACCAATGCCTCCCCCCTCTTTGCTGAGCTTCAAAAGATTATTCTAGCTAGATCCCACCCATTCTTTGTGGGTCACATACATGCCCACTCTGGTCTTCCTGGACCTCTGAGTGAGGAAAATGACCTTGTTGACAGGGCTACTCGAGGGTCTCCATCCAGCCTGGTGACCTTGGCCCTACCCTTTGACCCTATACAACAAGCACAAATGACCCACCAATTACATCATCTCAACGCCCAGACCCTCCGACAGATGTTCTCTATTACCTAGGAACAGGCAAGCCAGATAGTGCGTCAGTGTCAAGGATGTCTCACCCTCCTACCCAAGTTACATGTTGGGGTAAATCCTCGTGGCCTCACTCCAGGAGAAATATGGCAAATGGATGTTACTCACTTTGCCCCTTTTGGCAAGCTTAAATATACACATGTTTCTATTGATACTTTTAGTGGCTTTCTCTGCGCTTCACTTCAAACTGGTGAAGCTACCAAAAATGTTATTAATCATAGGATTTCTTGCCTTGCCTTTATGCCCATACCTAAAATGCTCAAGACTGACAATGGCCCTAGGTATACCAGCGCCTCCTTCAAGCAGTTTTGTGCCCAGCTTAATATTAAACATGTCACTGGTATCCCATATAACCCCCAAGGACAGGGCATTGTAGAAAGGGCACATCAGACCTTAAAAAATATGCTCTTAAAATTACAACATTCAGGGGGCATCTTATACCCCCAAAAGGGAAATCATAAAACTTTACTAAGTCATGCACTGTTCGTTCTCAATTTTTTAACCCTTGATGAAAGAGGAAAGTCTGCAGCAGACAGATTCTGGCACCCCACTACAGCAGACTCCTATGCCAAAGCCATGTGGAAAGATCCATTAACACACAAATGGAATGGTCCCGACCCAGTCCTCATCTGGGGGAAAGGACATGCATGCATATATGATTCCAAGGAACAAAATGCCAGATGGCTGCCAGAAAGACTGGTAAAATTAGCTAACTCCACCCCAGGGGCACCCCCTGAGAATGGTCCTTAACTGTGCTTCCTTTCAGAAAAATGCATTCAGTCACCTTGCTCCTCCTGTTCACGCTCCAGATTTACCTGCCTGTGAGTACCACCCCCCAACGCTCCCCATACCAGATTTATAATTTTACTTGGGTCATAATCAACCAAGCGGGAGACGTTGTTAATTCCAGCTCCTCAGTTGGAGCCCAGCCTTCGTGGCCCCCTCTAGAGGTAGACCTTTGTGCCCTCGCCCTGGGAGCCAGCGCCAATTAGGGAACCCCCTCTCATTTTTGGCCCCAGGAGAAGCCAGTTAATACTACAGACCCCAATTATGATGGCCACCTAGCCGGCTGTAATTCTCATATTAAAAGAGCCTCTTTGGCCAATGATGCGTCTGGCCTTTATGTATGCCCTAGCCCCACTCACAGAGATCGTTCCCAGAACTACAAATGAAGTTATCTTTCTGACTTTTACTGCGCATCCTGGGGCTGTGAGGCCACAGGAGATGCATATTGGAAGCCCACCTCCTCCTGGGATTATATTACCCTACGGAGAAAATTTCTTCCTAAGTATTTACAAAATAAATTAAGTACAACCACACCCGACCCTATAAAATCCCAATGTGGAAATAAGTGGTGTTCCCCCCTCCTCATTTCCTTTACTGAGAAGGGGAAGACAAAGGATTGGATGACCAAAGGATTCACATGGGGCTTGCGTCTGAGAGAGTGCACTAGTTGGTCACTTGGCTGCTCAGACCCAGGGCTCACCTTTACAATAAAGCTTCTTAAGACTATCCCCAATAAAAATATTGCGGCTGTAGGTCCCAATCCTGTTTTACAACAACCTTCAAAGCCTCTCAATCCAGCCCCCAAAGCCTCCAAACCCACGGTTGCCACCCCTGGTGCCTTGCCCTCATCCTCTCCCTTGATACCTTTGACCACCATGTTTCAGCCCACTGTTCCTAAGGGCCCTCTTAGTTCTGCTGACCTCATTGTTTCCTTGGTAAATGCTTCTCTTGAGGCTATCCATAACACCAGCAATCCTAATTATCAAGAATGCTGGATTTGCTTTTCACCTACTCCTCCCTTCTATGAGGGAATAGCTATCCTCTCCCCTCCCACCTTTACCAATGATAGTAACAGACTCCTTGGGAGTTCTTCACCTGAAGGAGGTCTTACCCTTAGCTCCATTTCAGGAATAGGCCTCTGCCTCCTAGGACCCTCCATGCTCCCCACTAGGGACTTGATTCCGGTGTGCAATAAGACACTGATCCTTAATGACACCTTTCAATTCACCCTGGCACCCAACGGTACATATTTCACCTGTGCCTCTGGCTTGACCCCTCATATATACATTTCCACCTTTTTTATCTTCCAGAGATTACTGTGTAGTTGTTACCATTCTCCCACACTTTCTCATTCATGACCCAGAATCCTTCCTCACCTTCATAGATCGAGGACCCTGTCTGAGAACCAAGAGAGAACCCCTGACTGCCCTCACCTTGTCTGTTGTACTAGGAATCAGTTTTATAGGAGCGGGCACAGGTATCGCTTCCTTGGTGACTTCCAATAATCACTATGCTCATCTCCAATCCCTCATTGACAAAGACTTAAATAATTTGAGGGAAGGAATAAAAGACCTTAAGGATTCTGTGGCTTCTCTTTCTGAGGTAGTGTTACAGAACAGGAGAGGACTTGACCTTATCTTCCTTAAGGAAGGGGGTCTCTGCGTGGCCCTCAGAGAAGAATGTTGCTTTTACTCTGATAAGACAGGCCTTGTCCAAAATAGTCTGGACAAGGTTAAAAAGAGTTTAGAAGAAAGAAAAAGAGCCAGAGAACAACAAGAGTCATGGTATCAAAATTGGTTCTGTACCTCTCCTTGGCTCACCACCCTGTTGCCTAGTTTACTAGGACCCCTTGTTGGCATTTTCTTGCTTCTCTTTTTTGGCCCTTGGGCTTTTAATCGTCTCACAAGTTTTGTCAAGAACCAGGTTGATTCTGCCATCAAGAAGCTGGTTGAAATTCATTACCATCAACTAAAGACTAAAGAAGATCCTGAAGTGATTCTGCCAGAGACTGGCGCAGCTGCCAGCCCCCCTGCCTCCCCCTATGACCAACCCTTAGACTTCCACACCCTCAAGAAGGATTCATGGTATGCCTGGCTCTGCCCTCGCTTCTCTCACTAGGGAGCCTGGCCTCTTGATCACCCCAACAAAAAATTGGCCTTTTTCCTAAACTAAAACCTGCCTTTGATATGGCCCTCTATATCGGGAAGTCTTCCTTTATGACAATATTACACCCCAGCTGACAAATGGCTGATAACCTGGCCAGTCACAAAGGGATAAGGATGGCTGTGAGTTAGCCCGATGACGGGATTATTGTAGGTCCACTTCCCAGGGGCCCACCCAATGCAGCCGAAAAGGAGTGTGTGGTGCTTGGAGTGGGTGCAGCCTACATAGCCTAAGACAGGGCCCTCACCCTCCTTTCACCCACCTCGGGGTTCCTTAACGTTGCCTATCATCATCAGCCTAAAGCCTTTGACCATCGGCATGACTTGCCTCACACCAATGTCTTGGGGTTGTGAACTTGTCCGAGACTTCCCACGATTAGACCTCCAAAATTCTAAATTCGCGTAGTTGGGATTGATCACAAGACGCCCTCTCCATCTAAACAGAGAAGGGGGAGATGTCAGAAGCCAAGACCCTTGCCTCTCACCCTCACCCCCTACCTCTCCCCACCTGCACAATGTCCCCTGCAGCTTCATACTGCCTGGCAACCGCAAAGTTCCAGGTTGGCAGTTACAGATTGATTCAAAGCAGTGTACCATGTCTTCTGAAGAAAAATGGGTTGGCAGTTACAGATTGATTCAAAGCAGTGTACCGTGCCTTCTGAGAAAAATGGGTAGATCATACAATGTCCAGGGCACAGGTCAAGAAGATTCTGTATTTTCCCATCACCTGGCCCCTCTCACCTCCTCCCCTTGTAAAACATATTATAAAAAGGCACTTTGCGCTCAAATACACGGCTCTTGACAAGCAATTGCTTCCTTGAGTCCTTTCCCTCTCTCGCCCGTTCTTTTTTCAGGTTGCGGTCCTCCTTGCCCCCACGAATTACTAGGACCCGCGGGTTGGGTCAGTAAACAATTTAACAAATATTTATATTATATTTAATTAGTTCAGCGGCTAATCCTTAATCATCCATTATAAATGAGCACACAGAGACCGCATGGATTTTAACAAACCTTGGCCTGAGTTGTGCATTCCTGGCCCATCTAAGCTAGCTCGCAATTCTATTACCCAAATATGACTCCATATATGCATACGTCCCCTTGGACTGCCATTCTCCACGATATGCCGATGTTCCTGGCCATGTGGAATGATGTTCTTTTTTCTAACCCATGGTGTGTGCCTCCTTCCTGCTGTTCCTGGCTGGAATGAATTAATCCTCTGTCTAAAGAGCAGGCTTCCTGTTCTTATCCCAGGAAGTCCCACCTTTCTCTGTCTTTGCCCAATCTCAGGCCTCAGCATTTTATTTAACCAATCAGAGTCAATGTAAGTAACAGACAGCATGCAGGACCAATTAATTAACTTTTAGAATGCTTAACACTACCCCAACAGACTTCAAACCAAAATGAGTCAGAAGAGACAAGGAATAGCACTATCTATTAATAATGGGAGCAATTCATCAAGACATAGCTGTAAATATGCATGTTCCTTCCTGATTTTTATAAAACACTTTTGAGCATAAAAGTTCATACAGACCCAGATACAATAAAAGTGAGTGACTTCAGTGCCCCATTCTCATCTTTAGATAGGTTATCCAAACTATAAGTCAAAGAAGAGACTTCAAAGTACAATTTCCAATAACATTCTTCATAGACCTAAAAAAAATCCTAAAATTCATATTTATATATAAAAGACTCTGGATAGACAAATAAATCCTAAACAGAAAGAACAGTGCTGGAGAAATCATAATACTGATCTCAGATTATGCCATCAATCCATGATTTTAAAAAATATGCACTACCAGTTAGACCAACACAATTTGTTGAAATTGCTTTCCTTTTTCCAGTGTACAGTTCTGGCTTCTCTGTCAAGAATTAAGTGATCATAGGTGTCTGGGTTTATTTCTGGGTCTTCAATTTGGTTCTATTGGTATGCTTCTATGTCAGTATGATGCAGTTTTTATTACTATATCTCTGGAGTACAGCTTGAAGTCAGGGATGGTGATACCTCCAGATGTTTTTATTGTACAGGAATGATTTGCTATTCTGTTTTTTGTTTTTCCATATGAAATTGAGAATTTTTTTTCAAGGTCTGTAAAGAATTGTGTTGAATTGCATTGAATCTATATTTTATTTTTTGTAGGATAGCCATTTTTAATATATTGATCCTATGCATTCATGAGCATGGGAGATCTTTCCATCTTCTGATATCCTCTTCAATTTCTTTCTTCAGAGACTTGAAGTTCTTTTCATACAGGTCTTTCACTTGTTTGGTTAGAGTTACCCCCAGATATCTTATATTATCTGTGGATACTGTGAAGGGTGTTGTTTCCCTAATTTCTTTCTCAACCCATTTATCTTTGGTGTAAAGAAGAATGATGCAAATAGACCCATATTTATTGTCCTGCACAAAACTTAAATCCAAATGGATCAAAGACCTCAGCATAAAACCAGATACACTAAATCTAATAAAAGAGAAAGTGAGAGAAAGCCTTGAACTCATTGGCACAGGTGAAAATTTATTGAACAGAACCAATACCTCTGGCCCTAAGACCAACAATCAATATCTATTAATGGGATCTTATAAAACTGAGAAGCTTCTGTAAAGTAAAGGACACTGTCATTAGAACAAAACGGCAGCCTACAGATTGGGAAAAGATCTTGACAGAGGGCTAATATCCAAAATTTATAAAGAACTCAAGAAATTAAACACCAGAAAACCAAATAATCCAATAAAAAAATGGGATTTAGAGCTAAACTGAGAATTCACAAAAGAGGAGTCTCTAATGGCCAAGAGACACTTGGAGAAAGGCTTAATATCTTCAGTCATCAGGGAAAAGCAACTCAAAACAATCCTAAGATTCCATCTCACACCCATCAGATTGGCTAAGAACAAGCACTAAAGAGATAGCACATGCTGGTGAGGATGTGGAGAGAGGGGAACACTCCTCCATTACTGGTGGGAGCGTAAACTTGTACAACCACTTTGGAAATCAGTCTGGCAGTATCTCAGAAAACTGGAAACAGTACTACCTCAAGACCCAACCATATCACTCCTGGGCATATATCCAAAAGGTTCTTCACCAAACTGCAAGGGCCTAGGCTCAGCTATGTTCATAGCAGCTTTATTTGTAATAGCTAGAAACTGGAAACAACCCAGATGCCCCTCTACCGAAGAATGGATAAAAACAAAAACAAAAACTGTGGTACATTTACACAATGGAATACTACCTACCTACCATAAAAAAAAAAGAAAATCTGCAGCCAAATGAATGAAACAGGAAAAGCACATCCTGAGTGAGTTAACCCAGACCCAGAAAGATACACATGGCATGTATTCATTTATTGCTGGATTTTAGACATATAGTACAGGATAACAATCCTACAACCCACAGACCCAAAGGAACTGGAAACTAACATAACTATCCTAAAGAAATTCCACCCAGCAACAGAACAAAGCAAAGGCTGAGAAACATAGTCAAACATTGGGTGGAGCTCTGAGCCCTATATAAAAGAGCGAGGAGGAATAGAGAAACCTGGATGTGTCGAGATCAACAAATGAAGATCAACAGCACCAACCAATCTAGTCACCTAGAGGCTTATAGAGACTGAAATGCTAACCAAAAAATGAAGAAGAAGAAGAAGAAGAAGAAGAAGAAGAGGAGGAGGAGGAGGAGGAGGAGGAGGAGGAGGAGGAGGAGGAGGAGGA
>CAJQZJ010032322.1:11997696-12042867 GCA_907164525.1 Lophiomys imhausi
GAAGAAGAAGAAGAAGAAGAAGAAGAAGAAGAAGAAGAAGAAGAAGAAGAAGAAGAAACTTAAGAGTAGACCTAGACCCCTCTATACAAATATAGATGAGAGGCAACTGTCATCATACAGATCCCTTAGCAAGTGGGGGCAGGGGTTAGGTTTTCATCAGATTTCAAAGGAATGTTTTCTGCTTTGAGCAGAGACCTGGCATTATGAAGTGGCCTCTAGAGGGAGACCTAGAGACAGTGTTATGTTACCTGAGGTGAACTAGAGAGAGGATGGTGGGAGGGGTGGGCTGAGATGGGGAGAGGAAAGCTGTTCAGGAGAGTAGAAGCAGCATGGGATCTTGGAGAGGATAGAGTAGCAGGCAACCTAGTGCAATGTAATTACAATTTTTCAAGAGAAAGTGCCAGAAGTAAAGAGGAAAGTAGGAAGGGAGAAGACGTATAGGAAGAATATGAGGAAGAGGGAGAGAAGCTGGAGAAAGAAGGAAGAAGGTGAGGAAGGATCTAGTAAAGCATCAAGGAAAAGGAACCAAAGGGACTTGTGTGCAGTGTGAGAAAGCTATCAATCGTCAACTGACAGACAAGACACTGACAGCCAGATTTGGTTATCTTTTACCAGCATGGGCTAAGACAGCAAGTAGTTTGTGTCATTAGAGAGGCAAGATTTTTAACCAAAGCTAAGCTTTGTAGATAATTGTGCAGGTAATACAAAAGTCTACTACAACATTTTAACAAATTTCAGTCGCTTATGTATTATTAGTTGTATGTGTTTCAAGGCCCAGTGAACAATCAGAATCAGATACCCCTCATGGAAAAATAAGTCAGGGCCACTGAACAGGAATATAAATATGACAAAGTAAACCTGAACCCAACAAGCTAGGTCAGCAGCCTACAGAATTTGAGTCCTCCATGACCACTACAGGTTAATAAAATTTTGAGCCAGGAATATTGGCACATTCTCTAATTCTATCTGTTTGGAGGCAAAGGCAAGAGAATCATTGTAAATTCCAGGGCAGCCTGGTCTACATAGCAAGATTCAGGTTATCCTGGGAGATATATATAAATTCTCTCTACCTCTTCTCTCCTCTCTCTTCTCTGTCTCTCTTTCTCTGTCTTTCATGTGTGTCTCTATAGTATATATGTAAGTTCATGTATACACACACACACACACACACACACACACACACACACACATACATATGACAAGCACAATTGCAATATTTTCTTTCTGGACCATACAAAAGAAATAACTAGAGCAAAAGTCTGAAATCATAGATTCCCATAGCACCTGGTTTCCTTGTTACTATGACAACTCTAGCAAGAACAAAATGAGCTTCCAAGATATAATCAAATTCATCGATTTTTAAAAATCAGGTTATATATTTCATGAATCACAAATCCTGGCTGCTGAGTTAAAATTAGAGTGTATTACTTGAATCCTAGTATTATGCATTTTCACATGGAAGACTTTTCAACCTTGAATCTGAAAGTACTGTATCCATGGAGCTTCTGGAAGAAATGTAGCATCCTTGTGTTTACAGTGAACACTGTACCAACTGAATCCAAAATACAAGGCCTTTGTGTCTCCTAAGATAATTAGTTGTCACTTACTGTCACCATTCACTTTCTAGGAAACAGTGTTCAATAAATAGGTGTTACAACTCAGTGTTTTAACACCTTATTAAAGTGTGCTCAGTAATCAAATATTTGGTGGAAAATGCACAGTACAAGAAAGGCAAAACACAGGCAAACAACAGTGAGAAAGAACAGATTATAATTAAGCAAACTGTTGAAGCTTAAATTTACCTAGTTATTAATGATAAGTAAGGCCACCTCTGCCATATTTAGAAGAAATTTGTGAAAAACAAGTGTTTTTTAATTAGTATGGAGTTGCAAATATATTTATGTCAACTATTAGCTTCTAGAATTTTCATTAGCCTTAGATGTTTCTGCCTTAAGTTATAGCATCTGCTATGTCTAATGACAATGATTTTTAATTGCTTAAGGCCCTGGAGTTTGGTTTGGGTTTGGTTGGCATCTCTGTGTGTGTCTGTGTCTGTGTGTGCGTCTGTCTGTCTGTGTATGTGTGTCTCTGTGTCTCTGTATGTGCACCTGTGTGTGTGTTCAGCATTTAACCAATTTCTTTTAGGTTACACTCATTTGCTTGACCATGTGCTTCCCAGCATAGGTTCTGCAGGAATAAAAACAACTGAAAAGTTCTCTGGTGGTCCACTTCATAGGCTAAGATTTTCCTATGAAAGGAGAAAGGAGGCCAATTTGCAGGAAATGCTGATGAAGTTTTAAGTGACATGGTATTTAAGAGAAGCATTCTCTGGTTTATAAAATAACAATGAAGTCTTACTCATGGCCTGTTTAGATTTGGGATAAGTCAAAAGTTAGTGGCAACTCTTCTTGTTTTGAGAAGCACACATAGCGAAGCTTCAGTGTATGAAAACAGTTGTTCTGTGGTCTTCCCACATCTGATCACTGTAAATGAAAGCAAGACAAATGACATCAGCCTAGATGCTATAAAGCTGTATAGTCACCCTCACCTCATCTTCATGTCTCTCCCCTAGATTCATGGGCTGAAATCCTAACACCCAGAACCTTAAAATGTGACTGCTATTGGAGACAGACTTCAAAAGAAATAGTCAAGTTTAAATGAGGTCGTAGGAATGGTTCCCTACTGAAAACCCCAGGGTCATGTGCACATACATGATGTACAACAATGTGGGAGCCAAAGAGATGGGCTTCAAAGGAAACCAAACAGCCCATCACCTTGATCTTGAACATCTAGCCTTCAGAACAGTGGACAAATAAGTTTTCCTGTTAATCTATCAAATATCTGATATTTTGTCCATGTCATCCCTTACAAACTAATACACAAATTCTGAGAACTTAAGATCAATCCAGATTCACTCTACTGGGGGATGGGGGAATTTTACTTCAAGCATCTCAACTCATAGCATGCTAACTTTGCCCTTCTGTTCCTTATTCATCTCTGCCACAATAAAAGAGTGAAACAGAAGATAGACAAGTGGACTTCTCTACTATGAGAGAAAATGATCAACACCAAGCCAACACCATTGACTTCCTCCTTTTTCCAAGCAGGTCTTGGATAGAGCTGAAAAAAATCACTATGCCAGAGGGTTGGCTTACACAAAATAGACCATGGAGATCACTTTTCAAAATGGCTCTTGATGTTATCTTAAACTTGATTTTAAAAAACTTCATAATTTAGAGAAAAGGGGAATGAGCCCAAGAGAAGGTGCTCTAGGAAGTGGGTTGGGTATGGTGTCTGACAGTTTCCCATATTGTATGAGGTTCTGTATGTTTTGATATTTGATCTCAGAAGGTGGGTGGAAAGCATGCACAACATACCCACAAGGTGACTGAGATTGAGAAAGCAACCTGGACATCAATGGAAGTGGCAGGAATAAAAACCAGGTCATTAGGAACACACAGCCCACTCCTACTCTGGGGAGAGGGTTTATATTTCTCTCCACTAAGTCTCAACAGGCCCAGCCCTGCTTAGCTTCTGATGGGCTGAGATCAAATGGGTTGAACAGGTTCAAGGAAGTATGGCTTTAGACCAGGTTTATTGTTTCTGTGCTGAATGTCCATATGGAAGTGCTTGTGGACAGAAAAGTCTTGAAGCTACCTACTCACCTCTGACCTCTGTCTGCTCCTTTCTACTTCTTCCCATCTATAGTCCTCATGGTACATAGATTCTGTCAGTCTGTCAGTGTGCTAAAACAAACAAACAAACAAACAAACAAACAAAAAAACCTCTCCTGGTGGTTGTAAAAGTCCTGTGAACCTCATACTCCCTCAGGAATTCCAATGAAGAAATTTCTAAGTTCTCACTCTCTTGTTTTATGTAAGTTCTAATCAAGAAGCAGCATCAAGTAGAGATGCTTTCTAGACCAAATTCTATCCAGACATTCAGGAGCTAAGAACATTCCTGGGGAC
This sequence comes from Lophiomys imhausi, assembly GCA_907164525.1. Taxonomy (NCBI): domain Eukaryota; kingdom Metazoa; phylum Chordata; class Mammalia; order Rodentia; family Muridae; genus Lophiomys; species Lophiomys imhausi. Next base: position 12,001,665 of record CAJQZJ010032322.1, read on the forward strand.
TTGTGATCACTTCTCTCAATGCTGGGACTCCCTATGATTTAGACTTATGCAGGCCTTGTGCATGCTGCCACAGTCTCGATGAGTTCATGTGTGCTTCAGTCCTGCTGTGTCTAGAAACACCTGGTGTACCTGATGTCTTCCATCTGCTCTGGCTGTTAAACAATCTTTCTGCCTCCCCCATAGAGCTCCCTGAACCATGAGGGGAGGGATTTGATGGAGACATCCTAGGTAGGACTGAGTGTTCCACGGTCTCTCACTCTCTGAACATTGTCTGGTTGTGAAGCACCATCCCTAGAGAAGCTATCTCCAGTGGACAACTGCTAGCAAAGGAAAATAACTAGATCTCTCCAACAGTCTCCCTGGGTATACAAATCACTTAAGGGCAAACCCTTGCCCAGCAGTAGATGGCCAAGACAAAACCAACTCAATACTATTTTCCAAAGATTTTTGTTCATAATGCTTTGTCTGAACATTTTTTTTTACCTTATAGGTGTTTTACATGAATATTCCTGTTTCTTATTTTTGTTTTTCTGGGATTTCTATGTGTGTATCTCTACATCTGCATGTGCCTCTTGGGCTTCTGCTTTTGTTCTGTTTTTCTGTATATTTGTGTGGTTTTGTTTGTTTGTCTTATTCCGCTTTCTTTGTTTTTATTTTACTATTATTTTTGGGTGCCTGATTTTTTTCTAATGAGATAGAGAAAGAAAAGATCTAGATTTGTGTGGATAGGAAGGTGGAGGATCTGGAAGGAGTTGGGAGAGGGGAAACAGCAATCAGACTATATTGTACAAAAATATCAATTTTCAATAAAAGAAAATAGAACATTCATGGTCCTGAGAACTGGCCAGTGCTAGCTTTTTTCTCTCTTCCAAAGTACAATATTCACCATGGCAGAGGAATCATCACCTCCAACAGCCTCAGGGATATACCTGCCAAATCCCAGAACTGCACCAGCTGTAATTGCAGCTGATATTTCTAAAGGACAGAAGATGCAGGAAATAGGATGAATGAAAATAGATAGGTCAGTATGCATGGTAGATGCACTAGAATTCAATAGTTCCTCATTTAGTAGCATTCTTTTGTTTGTTTGTTTATTACTTCAGGTTACATCTCCATCACAGTCCACTCCTTCCACCCCTCCTGGGTTCAACCCTCCCATCCACTCCTCCCTCTCCCACCCATCCCACTCCTCTGATGTGGAATGTCTCTACATATCAGCCCTTCTCAGTTCAACATTCATAGGAGGGCTAAGAGCTTCCTCTTGCACTAGGGTCTTACATGGTTGCACCCCAAGGGCAAATTGTCCCATTAATAGGTAACAAAGTCTACATTCCTGATCCTTTTGGTGTGTTGGTTGTAGGTTATCCTGTACTATATGGCTAAAATCCAGTTATAAGTGATAGATGCCATGTGCATCTTTCTGAGTCTGGGTTAGCTCACTCAGGATGAGCTTTTCTAGTTCCATCCATTTGGCTGCGAATTGCATGATTCCCTTGTTTCTGATAGCTGAGTAGTATTCCATTCTTATTAACACACAAATTTAACCAATTCTGAATGCACCTGAGTTAGCTTGTTGGAAAGGCTTAATGGCAGTTGTAGTTACTATATCTTCATTTGTCAGTCAGAACTTAACTCTCTCTTCTCTCTCTCTCTCTCTCTCTCTCTCTCTCTCTCGTGTGTGTGTGTGTGTGTGTGTGTGTGTGTGTGTGTGTGTGTGTGTTTACACAATGCTTACAGTGCTTCACATGTGTACAGGTCCTCCTGAGCAAGAAGTTTCAATTTTGCTAGCCAGTTCACATCTCTCTCATATTGGCTTAGTTCAATAATCATGAAACTCTGTGCTTATGCTACATTCTAGGGATTCAGAGACAAACACAGAATGCTGGCAGGCAGCCAGATACTCCTTTGAAAATGCACTAGGTAAACATCAGTTGCCAGAAGTTCTTTCTTGAGATTTCTTTTAAGTCACTAGAATCTTCTCTCTCTACACTACTACCCGAGGATTGGCATATTAAGATTTCCAAGCATTAAGTCTACGTTTGGTAGTTATATTTAAAATAATGATTTTGAAGTATTAAATGACAAATCCTTCATTAATATTTAGGAAAGGGCTTAGTCAGGGCATATTCACAAGTGTTGGAACTACCATAAACAGTTGATCTGTACATTAAAGAATAAATGAGTGAGTTGATAGACTCATGCACCACCTTTAGATAAGTCATTTCCAGGACATCTTCTTATCCGCAGTATTCCTTATGAATACAGTGTCAGAATGATGTCATGACATTGTCCCTAAGTTAAGAGAAATTAATGAATGTCCTCCAAGAGCTGATGAACCTCTAATGCAGAACTGTACCAACATCCTCACTACCTCCACCATGCTAACCTGACAAAGATGTAGTGAAATATTCACTGCCCAAAACACAGTTGAGAGCCGAGAGGCACCTACCAGATGTACATTGTGGAAAACATACTGCATTAGGTATGTTTTGAACTATGAAGGTGAAAAGAGAGCTGTTATGCCATGATAGATGCTGAAAAAGAAAACCTCTTCATTGTCAAATCACTATACTCGGTGGTACACATTAACCTACACATAGTCAATGCTAAGACCCTCCAGCAGCCAAAGAATAGAGACACTGCTCACATAACCAATGCCCTTCTTAGCAAGGTGCCCATAAGTGATTTCACTTCTGCCGTCCTCGCCAGTGTACATCTACCTGAAGCAGCTCCTTCCTCCTGCCCACTCTACCAGCCTTGATCATTCCTGCTCACCCCGTACTATCTGAAAGGATTCCCAGGCTCACACCTCTTCTTTGAAAAGGCATTCTGAGGATTAGATCTCTCATCTCATGCTGTACAATGTGGTTTCTAGTTCACGTCCAAGCTCCAACAGTCACCACTTCTCATCCTATCTGGTGGCATTTCAGGTCACAAGGGTGTAAACAGCTATTTTGATATCTGATCAAGTTGGCCTCTAAAATATATAGATTCTGATTCTTCTAAGTTAATCAAAAGCTCTCTAATATCCAAGACATTTTAGCAGCCACAAGTCCCAAACAACACTGCATGCCAGCAAATTATGAATAGATTTTTATATGTGTGCTTTGGAAATTATTAAATAGAAAGGCTTAACTTTCCAAACCCTCAACATTTATTGAATGGGATCTTAAAAGTCACAATTTTAGAAGGCAATTGTGATTTTAAAATGGGGACTACTTAGAGAGCAGGAAAGCAGGAACATCATTTTGCATAATACCTAGGAGTGTCCATATGTGGGGTGGATTCAAATTTAAGAGGTTACTTGAGGTGATGTGTTTCAAGGTTTGAAAGAGGATATTCACCCAGAAAGCTGTCTAGGATAGTTGTGCAAGTGCACAGACAAAGAATGGTGTGGAAGATGCGCTATTTTATTTCAAAATAAGCAAAATTGCCACCTACAATAAGAAAGAAAATATTTTCATCCATTGGGATGGGTGTTTAAAATCTTTCATACCATGCTATTCCTGTTGTACTTATCTAACCAGTGCTGGGTCTCTTTCTGGATATATTTAATTATATCACTTCTTTGAGAATTTGATACATGCACACAATGAAATCTGACGCATTTGGCCCTCTTCCCCCCCCCCCCTGCAAATCTCTCAGTAGCCCACATAACACATGTAAATTGCTGTTGTTAACTTGCTGAGTGGCCCTGTTGTCAAAGCATACCAGTCAGAGTGCAGACAATAAGAGAGAGTGCTCAGCCCTGACTGAAGCGTCTATGTCAGTGCCAGGAAGCCCATGCCAAGGCTCAGGGGGCCTTGCAGACGGAGGCATGGAAAGAACTTAAGAGCTGGAAGATGAGAGAAATAGAATGCTGCCCTCTGGACAGAACATGGCTGTCACACTCATACATTCACAGCAGCTAAAACCGGTATGAGACCAAACCAACCAAAATCCCTGTGTAGACAGGGTAGGTGATTTGTAGGCCCCAACTATTACTGAGAGGATTGTGGCAGTTAATGGCTGCTAAGGGAGGAAAAAAAATGACTCCTCAGTATATATTTACAACATTTCATAACTGTCCATAGTTATAAATTTTGTGATCAATATAGAATATATTTCTTTGGAATAAGGTTTAATATACACCAAATATTTGATAGTGATTGAGTCTAGTTAGATATAAAATTAGGAATCCTGAATGTCTATTTTAAAGTGAAATGTCCATTCACAACTCATGAAAACAGCATTATCTAAGTGAAATCACTAAATACTTAATATATGAAGATCATTTATGAACCTGAAAAGTGGAAGAATGGTGAGGGAAACAGAGAGAAGATACTATGCTCTTCAGTGTGCAGTATAGTATATAAATTATACACTAATATTGTGAAGAAACTTACTCAGCAAACTACTAAATATAGGTAAAAACAGATATTTAACTTTTCCGGAATTAGGAGATAAAATGCTCTTATCTGCTTGCTCTTTGTCTTGTTTACAACTAGTATTTATTAAAAACTCATAATATCGGTTCTCCCTTTCCATCTACCTGGCTATTAGTGAAGCTATCATCTTTTAAGCTACAGTAGCAGGAACATTCCTAAAGGTAGCCAACTGTATTTTACTAGCAGGAAGAGTGGTCAGCAAATAACATCTTCCATTAGGGAAAATAACAAAATCAACAATGAGAATGCCAAAGTGCTGAATAGCTGACGTAGAGAATTAGAAGCCAAAAATATGCTAGAAATTTGTATCTGTGCCCAGAGCTACATTTAAGCAAAAGAATCATCACTTCTACTTTGAAAAAAAAAAAAAAGCTTCTAAATCAGCAAACGAAAGGAAGTCAGCTGAGCCTTTCTCTGAAGTATTTGGCAAACAACACATTTAGTAATATTTTGAATACAAACAATGCCACTTTTCCAAGGTGTCCAAAATATTTTGCCAACATCCAGTCAGCTTCAGAGTGGCATGAGTAAACAAATACAAAATTAGTGCTGTTTCATGGGGATGATGTCCACTGCTTGCACAAATCAAATGTGAAAGCAAGCCAGGACCAGAGCTCTCCCCAAGCTGTCCTATATGACTGCCTATTTCCAGAGCCTTCACTAAAATAGAAACTGCTTTTCCTACATGGAACTTCTCTTGAAAAGTAAAAGAGCAAACCTAGGCATCTCTGGCTGCCACTGGGGAACAGATCAATTCAAAGGTGAGTGTGAGGACGTTTCCCACTGAAGAAGACTACAGCTGGCTGTAAAGATAACACTTCCTACTCATAATTGTGGAGTTTGTGAATAACTCATGCTTCCAGAGGTACCCACAATTCCTCAGAATTTTCTAAGACTTGGAAGAAGTGATTGGCAGGCTCTTTTCAATTGTAGGGCTAAAGGATCACTTCAAACATTCATTTAAGGGCTAGGAGTGTAGCTCATTTGGTAAAGTGGCACTACTCTTGCATACACAAAACCTTGGTTTGGTCCCCAGCACTTCATAATCCTACTGTAATGGTATACTGCAAATACAGCCCCCAAGAGGCAGAGGCAAGAATATTGAAGTTCAAGGCTGTCCTTGATAGCGTAGCATGTTCAAGTCTGTCATGAGCTGCCCTAGACCCTTTATCAAAGGAAAATTCATTCCAAATCAAATCCCTGCCCATACCTGTCATTTTCATGGAAGCCAGTGAGGACAGTGACTATAAATCACATGCATTCCTTCACATGAAAACACCTCAGAGGTCCTTGCTCCTGGTGTCCCCTGTATTTTATCTTTTGATACTATAGGAACTCATTATAGCTCATTCCCTTTTGTACCTAAGATGCTGTTCCCCCCAAATGGCCAATAATATATAATGCGTGATATGTCTGAGTCATATGCCCCCAATATCCACTTAGAGCCCACAGACTCAAAGCTGCCTAAGTAATTTGTTTTACTTAAGGAATATTAATTTCTTGTAAGTCAATGTTAATTTAGTAATGCTTCTTTCCTGGCACTCACACAGTTAAAAATGAAATGAATGAAAAATGCATTTAACAGCATATTACAAAACACTTGACAACTCTGTTTTTTTTTAATATTTGTGTTTTTTAAATTACAGGCAAAAGTTTCCTGAATATGTAAGAAAAACAATCAATGTACGATGTAGGAGGAGTAGGCTTTGAGAGTTGAGAACAAGAGCTTAGCAAGGATCTTAGCTCCTTCTTGGAACCAATTCTGCAAAATCCACCATAAAGTGGAGAGTAGGGAACAGGCTAAAATGTGTCAAAATTCATAGGACGAAGCTTCCTGATCCATTATATACATGTTAAAATGTTGTGATATGAGGAATCCCAGCCCCACACTTCTGTCATCATGGAGCCACCTCCATGCCACCAAACCTTCCTCTCTATGATGACCTGTAAGCTGAAAGAAACCCTTCTTCTAAAAAAAAAAATCACATGATGAAAACCAAATCCCACGACTTCAGAATTACAAGCATATCTGAGCATGGTATATGTACAAAGAGATAACTATGGTAGTAAGGTAAAAGGAGTTAGTTAGAGTAGTCTTTTCCCAAGAAGAGAAAATTGGTACCCAGATACAAGGCAGAAGAAAATCAAGGCACAGGTAGGGGGAAGACAGTCACATGTCAGCTAGAAAGACAAGCCTCAGAAGAAATCAACCCTGCTGGTGTATGATCTCTGTTCAGCCTTAAGTCTATGAGTACAGTTCTCTTGTGCAAGCTACCAAGTCCCTGATAATTTAATCTAATGACCCTAGAAATGGCCACAGTAATAATAGGCTTCTTTGAAACATACTGACTGGATGGGCCTGCAGGATTTCATTCAAGAAATATGTGAAGCTAACTATTGCAATAGCCTACTGTATGCCTGAATGAACAGCTAGGTCCTGCACAAGAATCACCCTTTAAGCAATTCCAAATGATCATGCTTCATTATAAACTCAGTCACAAAAGTTAGTGAGACCTGGAGTTACAGTTGGATATCTAGCTGATTTCTTCCAGAAACAGAACTTCACTCAAAATATGCCTAAGTGGCTTCAGAGTTTATGTTCTTTGTCCTGTGCTGCATCCCTCTCAGGCTAGAGGGTCTGAAAGAAGTTTCTGTATCTATAAGCAGGAAACTACATCCATGCACATTGTAGAGATTAAAAGAATATATGTAAGGGAAGAGAAAAGAGGAGAGGAGAGGAAGGGAAGAGAAAAGAGGAGAGGAGAGAAACAAAAAGGAAGGGAAGGGAACGGAGGGAGAGGAGGGAGGGGAGGGAGGGGAAGAGAGGGGCGGGGAGAGGAGAATCAAGAATCTAAAAGTTACCTTGTCTTCAAGCACATAACAGTAGAAATAACATAAGGCAAAAACAGTATCAACCCTGCCAAGTTCAGGATCTAGCAGCAATATTCTTGCCCAAAAAAAGAGACTTACACAATCTGACTACAGACAATGGCCAGAGTAGCTCTGAAGCATTGTTAAACATAAATTAAATCCTGCTCTAATGCCTGGGCCAAAGGCAATGGAGATGGCGTTCCCACCAGACCTCTGCTCAGGTTCTGCTCGGATTCATTGCATCTCTTCTGTTTGATACCTTCTCAGATAATGGCACCTGAGGCTTGCATTCATGAGTTTCTGCAGTTCTGGGGATTGAATTCAGACCCCAGTATATTTGCTTCTTTGGTTATGTGCTCCGTATGTTAGTTTTTATTGAAATATCTGTCCAGTTGGAAGGTGGTTAATCTCATGTGCAACCTTGTTCCAGAAGAGAAAAGCATATGAACCTTTAGGCTGAATCGGGAAGGCTGTACTCACCCATGAGAGTGGTTCATCTACTCTTCACAATTCTTTGTGACTTTCACATCATGCACCCCACCACTCATCTCCTTGTCACTCCATATCTGCCCTCCGCCATTGCAACCCACCCAAATAAAACACAATGAAACAACAACAACGACAACGACAACAACAACAAAACACCTTGCCCTGTCATGGAAGCTGAGGAGTTCTGGAGCTTTTAAACTTGGGCCAATACTTAGATCATCAGCTGCTCTGGGTCTCAGGTCTTTCTTGCCTGACTGAATCATACTACGGTCCACCAGCTTGCAGATGGCACAATATGGAATATCTCAACCTCGGCAGTCATAGAAGTCAATCTCATAACAACCTCTCTTCATATAAGCTATCCACAGTAGGTGTACTTTGAAGGTAGCGCTAATAAATTAATACAGCAAGGTATGGGCTTCACAGTCATTGTCCTGTTTCCAACACTGAAGACTAGCAGCCACTTCCCCTTATTTTGCTGGGCAGTGGCAATGAGCCACAGCTCCCAGGCAGCACAATCGAAGGACAGAAAAGCAACCGACTCTTTACTGCAATGTGCCCTGCGGTGAGCTAGCATGCTCTGTACGTAAGGTATAAATCCTGCATTTGTGACTTCCTATGTTCTCCACTATGTTAAGAATTTTTCAGGCTGCAGCCCTGTTCTAAACTAAAGGGAATTTCATTTCATTGCATGTTTATCTCCATGTGCTCCATGTCATATTTTTCCCTTCTGATCAACCAATTTCCATTTCCATATAATTTTTACAGGTTTTTTTAAACTTAAAATTTTTACAAATTTTAAGCTTCTTTAACATTATGCTAGATCAAGTCCTATAAATTGCAAAAGTCAAATTTGGATTCATTTGGGACCTTTAAACGCTTCCCTACTGCTCTTCATTATACTCCACTGCAATCTCCATGTGGGTTTTTTTTTTTTTCCTTTAAGACTATTTCTTTAAAATAAATTCCAGAGACATGGGAATGCTGAGCCAAGTAGAGAGAGCCTTGTTGTGTGTTTTTGACTGTAGCACGTTGCTGTGTATAAACCATTGTGTCAACATGGGTGTCTGCCAGATCACAATAGTGAAAAAAAAATTCATCAAATATTTTTGCAATATTGAGCTTAGAAATCACTTAGAAACATATTTGTAATTGATTTTAAACACACTCTAAATTTTGTTTAAAGTTTAGGTCTTTGGTTACTAGTATGGAAGAAATTTTCTTGTGTTGTTCCTGTACACTGTTTTCTAACCATAAATGCCTTATTAATTACTCAGTTGGTTCTGTTTCTGTTATATTTTTGAGGCAGAGGCTAACTCTGTAGCTCAGGCTGGCTCCCGACTGACAGCAATCATCCTGTGTAGCCTCTGGAGTAACACATGTGCACCACCACACTCAGCTTTTGCTTATGAATACTTTTTAAATTTATTTTTGGATTTACAGTTGAATGGTATAAATTACACTTGCACTGCTGTGCAATATTACCACTATTCACCCTCAGAACTTCCTCATCTTAAGCTGAAACTCCTTATTGTATATTAATCCATAATTCACCCCACCTCCTAACCTCAGCCCCTGCCATCACTGTTCCACCTGTGTCGCTATAATTTTACCTACGTTAGTCTCACTCGTGACAGGAGTCACACAGTGTTTGTTCTTCTGTGAACAGTCTATTCAACTCTGTACTACGCCTTCGAGGTTCATCCATGTTATTGCTTGTGTGAGAATTTCCTTTTTAATACTAAAATTACCTCCTCCTGAGGACACATTATATTTTATTTATTCATTCCTTTGCTGAAAAACCATTAATTTGTTGCTATTTCTTTTGAATTTGCAATACTTTTTAGTTTTGAAATTATAATATGATCACATCATTTCCCCCTCTTTCTTTTCCTCCCTCCAGCCTCTCCTATGCACCACCTGGCCTTGCTCTCTCTCAAATTCATGACCTCTTTCTTTTTATTGTTACACGTTTACATATATGTACACATATCATCATGGCTGCCTAAATAAGACCTGAATGACACCACCACCAATGTACATGCTAATGTACAAAGATCTATGGGCAGCTAGAGAACTGAGGGCAGGAGAAATGGTCCTTCTCAGGGAAGAGCCCAACTCCAATCGTTTGTCCAATACCAATTGGTCAGCCCTGGACATAAAGGATTTTTGCCAGACTGCAAATAAATGAAAGAAACTGAAATACTGAAAATATCTTATTCTTTTCCTAAAGAATTTAGTTCTGAGAGGGGAGGGACTGAAGAGCTAGGACAACAAAAGTAGTTAATGCCACTCACCTACTTACTGAAGAGGTCTGGTTGTATGTCAAAGTGATTGTAGTAGCTAAGTTTAAAGGACATGGGAAGAAATAGAGAGCCATCTGCTGAGGAGAAATCCTCTGGTTTTGTTCTTCTACTTTCTTTGGGTGAGTGGTTTAGGGGATTAATATAACTATCTGAACATGCTGCTTTGCAACAAGTTGCTTACTCTTTTCTTCTCAAGTCCTTGACCTAGATAATGAAAGATATGATTTCCAAATTCAGTGGAGGCTGGGGTGGGAGGGGAGTGGAGACAGTTATCTCAGCTCAGACTCCGATTTCTGTGCTGGCCTACAGCTGAAACTGTAAGGCAGATCGTCACTTTCCAACATGCCCCTGTTCATGGGACCTCAGAAGCATCACCATGCAGTAAGGGCCTTAGGATGTAATGCTCCACCTCAGCCTACACATTCTGAAGCAGAACTCAAACAGGTTGATAACAAAGGGCCTTCCTTGTTTGTCAATGTGTTTGTAATGAGCTTAGAAACGTTGAATATGTACACAAAAATAGTGTGTTACTCATCGGATACCTGAGTGATGGCTCTTCTTGTCAGGGCCGCAGGTGATTTGTGTGCCGTCTCCATCTTGGTCTGTGTTTGTAGCCCTCTTCCTGCTCCTGTGGCTCAGTTGATTAGAGCGCTTATGAACATTTCTCCAGGCCAGTCCACAAAAGAATTCAAACACCACACATCCAAAATGGAAGCCATCTTTCATTCTAATATTTCTCCAACTCTGTCTTCTATTCATGTTCACTAAACCATGCCTTTCTCAAGCCAGAAGCGAGACAGTCCTCAGTGACCCCTCTCTGGGTCCTTGCCCAGATACAGCAGTAAGGAAGGCTTCGTGGGAAAAGAATTACATCTCAGAATATCTGAAACAAAAATTTTGATGGACATAACTTAAAAGTTACGGGATCATATTCTGATGTTGTTAGTGGTCAATAAAGCAAAGTGGATATTCTTGGATAAAAGAAAAATATAAGTGTTGATACTTTAGAATTTGAGAATCTTCAAAATGACTATAATAAAGGGATGGAGGAGAGGAGAGAAAGAACAGGAAGGGGAGAGTAAAGAGAAAGTAAGAGAAGTGATAAAGAAGATAAGGAAAAGGAAAGGAGAGGGGAGAGGGAAGTGAAGGGAATGGGAAAAGGGAAAGGAAAAAAAGGAGGAAGGGAAGGGGACCATACTCAGAGGACCCCTCATATATGATGCAAAGCTCTCTTATTTAAGATAAAATTATATTAGTGTGTCTTGCATGCTGGCATATGATATTTCACATATTATATAACTGTATTTTCTATGTATCCATATAAATTTCTTGTTTTTCATTAACTAATCTATTTATTTGCTTTACATTCTGATTGGAGTGTCCCCTGCTTCCTTTCCTTCAAGTCCCTCCCTCTCATCTCCCCTTCCCCCCATTCCTTTTCCCTTTCTCCTCAGAGAAGGGGAGCCCTCTCATGAATATCAACCCACCTTGCAGTAGGACTAGGTGCATCTTCTTCTACTGAGGCTAGACAAGGCAGTCCAGTTAAGGGAAAGGGATCCAAAGACAGGCAACAGAGTCAGACAGAGACCCTACTCCTGATGTTAGAGGTCCCACATGAGGACTAAACTGAACATCTGTTACATATGTGTAGGGGGCCTAGTTCCATGCCATACATGCTCTTTGGTTGGTGGCTCAGTCTCTGTGAATCTCTATGGGTCTATGTTAGTTGATTCTGTAGATTTTCTTATGGTGTCTTTGACCTATTTTGCTCTTTTGACCCCCCTCTTCCACAAGATTCCCCAAGCTCCACCTAATGTTTATCTGTGGGTCTCTGCATCTGTTTCCAACAGCTGCTGGGTGAAGCCTCTCAGAAGGCAGTTATGTTAGGCTCCTCTCTGCAACCATAGCAAAGTATCATTAATAGTGTCAGGAGTGGGTTCTCTCTCATGGCATGGGTCTCTAGTTGTGTCAGTCATTGGTTGGCCATTCCCTCAATTTCTACTCCCTATTTATCCCTGCACATGTTATAGGCAGGAAAATATGTGAGTGAAAAGTTTTATGACCAGGTTGGTGTCCTCATCTCTCCTTTTGAGGTCTTGTCTGGTGACAGGAGATAGCTAGGTCAGGTTCCATACCCTCTATTTCTAGGAGTCTTAGCTAGGGTCACCTGCATAGATTCCTGGGACTTTCTATTGTCCTGGGTTTCTAGTTTGTCCCAGAGATGTCTACTCCCCCAATGACTCCCGATCTCTCTCCCAGTTCTCACTCTCTCTGTCCTTCCCACACTTGACCCTTCCTGTTCCCTTCCCCACCTCCTCTCCTACTCAGTTCCTTCCCTCCATCCACACCCAATGTCTATTTTATTTCCCCTTCTCAGTAAGGTTCAAACACCCTTCATTGGACCCTCCTTGTTACTTAGCTTCTTTGGCTCAGTGGGTTGCAGCACGGTTATCCTGTACTTTATGACTAATATCCACTTATAAGTGAGTACATACCATGTGTGTCTTCCTGGGTCTGTGTTATCTCACTCTGGATGATCTTTTCTAGTTCCTTCGATTTGCCTGAAAATCTCATGATGTCTTTGTTTCTAATAGCTGAGTAGTATTCAACTGTGTAAATTTACCATATTTTCTTTATCCATTCTTCAGTTGAGAAACACCTAGATTGTTTTGGTCTCTGGCTATTATGAATAAAGCTGCTATGTACATAGTTGAGCAAGTTTCTTGTGATCTGGTAGAGTATCTTTTGGATATATGCCCAGGTATATGGTATAGCTGAGGTTTGAAGTAGAACTATTCTCAATTTTCTGAGAAATTGCCAAATTGATTTCCAAAGAAGTTGTGTAAGTTTGCACTCCCACCAGCAATGGTGGAGTGTTCCCCTTTGCTCTACATCCTCACCAGTGTGACCTGTAGCTTGAGAATTTTTAAAAATTTATTTATTATTTTTTTATTTCTTCAAGCTACATCTCAATCACAATCCTCTCCCTTACTCCTCCCTCCAGTCCCACCCTCCCACCTGCTTCCCCCTCAATCCCCCCATCCACTTCCTTTTTTTTAGTTTAAGGTATATCTTTTCCCCCCAACAGCTCCCCCTTTCAATCCAACAAATGTCTCTTTCTCTTAAAGCAACAAATACAATACAAAACAAAAGAAATAATTAGGCCAATTATGACAATTATATGGCTGAGCATACATTCCCAATGTCTAGTCCATACATATTTGGTAACTGACTTTAACATTCTACTATCCAACCATCTCCATGAGTTTAAAGTTCTATATCTAACTCAGCTTCCATCCTAATTTGCATCACAATTTTAAAAACATCTTCTTAGATCCAGAACACCCACTTAATTCTTAAACAACTCAAAATTTGACTATGAGAGACTCTAGCTATGTAGTCTTCAACTACATCAGAGACCTGAGAGGGATAAACATATCTGATTCTTCAGGAAGTGCAGGGCCAGCAGCTTCCAAAACTAAAAAATGACATACCAGTGGCTGCCTGGACAGTTCCCAATTTCTCTCCATACATTACAGCATCAATCTTCATCAATTTGTCTCCGTTTCTCTGACAGACATTGATTGTAAAGCAGGAATTATGAAGGCCTTGCCTACCCTGTCTTGGCAGAGCTAGGCTGCGGACTTACCTGCTTCCATGTTTTGTCCTTTTTGGACAGCGTTTTGTCTACAATTGAAACAAGGGATTTTTCTTGCTAAGTGACAGGCTTGCCACTAATTCAACCATCTGCAAATGGAGGTTCTTAGATGTGCATCTTCTACTTGGAGTATAATAGGGGGTGCTGTCAGGAGCTGACATTTCTCAATATCAAAAAAATCTTAAGAAAACATCTTTGAATGCCATATTCTGCAGATCTCTTGAGGTTTTTGAAGACCACCTATCTATCTCCTTATATTTGGATAGGCAAATGTTGCTTGTCTCTTAGCAACTTGATTTCTGATTAACTTAGAAAACAGCTATTATAGACTGCCCTAGAACCTAACAAAATGACATCCTTGAATTACTATTAGTTTGCATTTCTTCATTATCCTAAACAGTTTATGACAGTTGCTAACAAAAGACCAAAACTTCACATTTCATTTTTAAGGGTTACCTAGGTACAATACCTTAAAAAGAGTTAACTTTAATTTTGTATCAATATACAAAGATCAATACCAATGTGGCCAAATATAATCTTAATTTTGTATCAATATAAAAAGATCAATACCAATGTAGTCTTTGCCATTCAGGTGTAAGATGGAATCTCAGAATCATTTTAATTAGCATTTTCCAGATGACAAGGTTGTTGAACATTTTTAAGTGCTTCTTAGTCATTAGAGATTCCTCTGTCAAGAATTCTCTGTTTAGCTCTATACCCCATTTTTAAATTGGGTTATTTGGCTTGCTGTTGTCTAATTTCTTAAGTTCTTTACATATTATGGATATTAGTCCTCTGTTGGAATTAGATGGTATCCTTTGCCTTACAGAAGCTTTTCAGTTTCATGAGGTCCCATTTATTAATTGTTGATCTTAGTGCCTGGGCTATTGGTTTCTCCTGTGACAATGAGTTTAAAGCTATTCCCCCACATTCTCTTCTATTAGATTTAGTATATCCAGATTTATGTTGAGGTCTTTGAGCCACTTGGGCTTGAGTTTTGTTTAGGATGCTAAACATGGATCTATTTGCATTCTTCTACATGTAGGCATCCAGTTAGAATGGCACCATTTATTGAAGATGCTTTCTTTATTCCAATGTGTGGTTTTGGCTTCTTTGTCAAAAATCAAGTGTCCATAGGTATTTGTGTTTATTCCATTGAATAATGAATGGGTCTTCAATTCGATTCCACTGATCAACCTGTCTGTTTTTGTGCCAGTACCTTGTAGATTTTATTACTATTGCTTTGTAGTACAACTTGAAATCAGGGATGGTGATACCTCCAGAAGTTCTTTTGTTGTACAGGATTGTTTTCACTATCCTGGGTTCCTTATTTTTCTATATGAAGGTGAGAATTGTTCTTTCAAGTCCTGTAAAGAAAAATGTTGGAATTTTGATGGGAATTGCATTGAATCTATAGTTGCTTTTGGTAATCTATAGATGCCTTTTTTTACTATGTTAATCTCACTGATCCATGAGCATGAGAAATCTTTCCATTTTCTGACATCTTCAATTTCTTTCTTCAAAGACTTGAAGTTCTTGTCATATAGGTTTTTTGTGTGCTTAAGTAGCATTACACTAAGATATTTTATATTATTTGTTGCTATTGGGAAGGGTGTTTTTTCCCTAACTTCCTTCTTGGCCTGTTTATCGCTTGTATAACAAAGGGTTACTAATTTTTTTAAGTTACTTTTTTATCCAGCCACTTTGCTGTAAGTAATCTCTGTTATAAATTTTGGGGTCACTTATATACACTCTCCTATCATCTGTGAATAGCCATACTTTGACTTCTTCCTTTCCAATTTGTATCCCTTTGATCTTCTTTAGTTCTCTTATTGTTCTAGCTAAAACTTCAAGTTTTATCCCCATCAGGCAGGGAATTTGGGAGTTGGGGGAGTCTCACTTGGTTGTCCTTGGTGCCAACAGGCCTCTTGGGATGTAGGCAGAGCTGTGGCCCTGAAGATGGAGTGCCCAGGGGACAGGTCACAGCTCAACTGTGCTGGCCTTGCCCCAGTCGGGACCCACATAGATTTCTTAATACAGCTGCATCTGAGGGCCCTGACTAGATTTTTCTCATGCAGATCTTGTACAGATGGGCACATCTGCTGTGGATTCACAAGTACAGCACCCCAGCACCTCCAGAAGACATGCTGACAAAGATGTGGAGAAAGGCGAATCCTCATGTATTGTTGGTAAGAGTGCAAACTGGTGCTGCCACTATAGAAATCAGTGTGAAGGTTCCTTACATAACAAGAAAAGAATCTACCATATGATACAAAGGACTCTATTTACTACTGCAGATGGATGTGCATGTCCATGTTCACTGATTTTTTTTCTATCCACAATATCTAAAATCTATAGTCAACCTAGATCCCTGTCAACTGATGGTGTTGTATATATGCACAATGGAATTTTATTTAACTGTAAAGAAAATGGAAGTTTTTAGATATGAAGATGGAAAACATACAGTTTGAGGTCATTCAGACTGAGAATAATAATGGTAGCATATTCTC
This sequence comes from Lophiomys imhausi, assembly GCA_907164525.1. NCBI lineage: Eukaryota > Metazoa > Chordata > Mammalia > Rodentia > Muridae > Lophiomys > Lophiomys imhausi. The sequence continues at coordinate 12,017,926 of CAJQZJ010032322.1, forward strand.
ACTCACATGGACCAAAGCATTGAATATTTAGGTTCATGTGTTTATCTTGGAGTATTTATAGAACTCAGGAAACTATTAAGGGGCCTTTGAAAGAGAGGGAAAATGAAATAATCAATCTTTTGATTGATTATTAATCCAATTCCCTTAAGAGAAGGGAGATAACCTCATTTTTTGAGTCAAGGTCTTTCAAAAAACCTGGAGCTTACCAATTAGGCTATATACAATTAGAAATATAAAATAGAAATATGTATCTGTTGTTAAATAAGCAAATTGGCAGAGGACCCTATCAAAATCAAAGGATCTATACTAGTTTCAGGAGATATGAAATTGATTTTCCTTTTACTTACGTTCTACCCTGTCCCCTGACAACTCACATGGTTAATAAACTATTGCCCTGGGTCAAGTGTTCACGGGAAAAACAAGATAGGAATAGTGAATGACTGCGGAGGCTCTTCTCCTCATCACAGAAAATCACACCTTCACACAATGAAGAGATCAATGGATCATGGGGAAACCCCTCACCAACAAATACATCTACACCACAGCTCATGCATGACCTCGACCAACAGGTTGTTTTCAGTGACAGGTTCCTAAGGGAGATAATGACCAGGGGATGAGAAGAGAAAGAGAAAGCTAGAAAAGTTTGGAATGAGAAGGTCTCACAGAAGCTGATAGCTCATGCAAGTGAGTTTATTAAGAAGTACAGCATCTTATACACAGTTTTTCTGACAGGGAAAGTGGGACATTGTCATTGGAAAGCTATTACAAGGACAAAGTCACCAGGAGGCTAATCAATACTGCACATAACTAAAACTGGGTACCTCGAGAGTGTCACAGTCCAAGCGCATAGCAGCCCTGGGACTGTTAGCTGTGGACTCTTAGAATGGGAAGAGCTGGGTTCTCAGGGTCTGAAGCAGCAGCTTCCCCAACAACCTGGCTGGAGCTCATCAATGGTTTTAGAGAAAGAGGCATGTTCATTCTCTGTATGTCAAGGTCTCAGGGAAAAGCTCCCCAGGCACTAGTCCTAGGCTCTTACTGGCTCTGTCAAGCATGATCTGGTTTAGAGAATGAGATATATTCCTTCTCCACACATCAGGGCCTCCATGCATTAGGAAAGTTTTGATCCTCTCTAGCCTCTTCTAGAAGTAACTACATAAACAAGACCAGAACAATGACAATATCACACTTTGATGTGAAAGGGGGAAATTTTCAAGGGTCCCACTTCTAGAAAAAGAACTATAGGCAAATAAAGATTTCTGGAAGAAGAGAATGACTCTCCTGGAAATGAACCCCCTTATTGATTGTCCAATGCAGGCTGGTCAGTCCTGAAATAACATACACACAAACAGCAGAAACATCCTTAGTAGTTGTATTTACATATTTGTGCACACCCAAACATGTATGTGGGTAACAGTAATAATCTAAGAAAAAGAAGCTGACAACTTGAGAATGACGGAGAACGAGAAAGGGTTTGGAGAAAAGGTAGCTGAGAAGGGCTAGGAGGAAAGGTAGTGATGCAATTCTATATCAAGAACATATTTTTTTAAAAGATATGGTTAATATATTTACTTTAAAAACACTAACCTCACATTATTGCCAGAAAGATAAAAGGAAGACACAGGGTGTTTTTCAGGCTTTTTTTCTGAGGAAAATAAAAGGAGAGATCTCCATTGAAAATCAAAGCAGGCTTCTACTTAAGGTGTTACTGAGCAACAAGAGAACATCGAAGCCTGAGGAAATGTGGTACACCACCCTCTGTCATGACCTGTATCTCAGGGAAGTGTGCAGAAGCTAAAAGCACCCTGATAGAACAGCCACATGGAGCAAGCCTTCTTGGTTGATTATGACCTTGGTGTTTAGAGGGTCAAGCTATGTTCAGATTAAAGAGTGATACCATACAGACACAGAAAACACATGTGAAGTACATAGATAATGTGTTCTAGTCAAACAGAGGCTGAAATATCAACAGATGCAACCTGACTGGCCCTAGGCCTTTAAGTACCCTAAAAATTCCAGCTTATTGCTTAGTTTTAAGCATCAGAAAATAGGCCTACCCTAAGGAATGGAGTATCCTGATTTTGAAAACTGCCAGAACACCACCTACCTTTTAATGACTATAACCTCACTAATGTCAAGCAAGCCTTAATTTCAAAGTATCAATGCCCAATGTGAAGGGAGCCTTTAGTCATTAGATTCTAACACTTGATTTAACCAACAATTCCCCACTAGAAAGTAGTTCACTCCTCATTAAAAACCAGGAAATGATCCAGACTTGGGCCAAGGACAAGTCCTGGAATGGGCTGGTGGCAGCAAGCCTCAGTGATTCTTCTGCATCCAGTTTCAAAACTCTGGGTTCAGCACTGGGGTTGCAGGTACATGTGAAACCATGAATGTGGATGCTGGAGATGAGAACTCAGGTATCCAGGTCCTCATGCTTGCATAGCAAGTGATCCTACTCATCGAGACATCTCCCCAGCCACGAATGAGGGGTCTTTAATCAAGAAACTGTTCTGCTTCAAGAGTAGTGCTTCTTTGCCAATCAATATCTAATTTACAAAATCATTTGGCTGAATGGGGTCAAGGCTACCAGCTCAGTACCTGTCATGACTGACTGGGGAAAAAAAAAAAAAAACAAAGCCACGAGCCAAAGGCTCAGCTCACTGGAAGTGGGCTGGTGGGTGGCCCATGGTTAGTCAGCACTCAGGGCTGAAATCACTCTGACCTAGTCAGTAGCTTGTGTTCTGTCCTGCTCAGAGAAACACAAGGATTGCATAACACCCCCCATCCCCTGCCTGGAGAATCTTCGTTTCCTAAGTAGTAAGAACATTGTCACTCAGATAAAATTGCTATTTTGCTTCTATTCAAATGGTCATATTCTCAAGAAATACCCAAGACCTGCATCCTTATCACAGCTAGCCCCCTAACTCACAAACTAAATTCACCCAGAACACGCCAAGATAACTGGCCGCTTTGATCTAAAGTGCACAGTTGGAACAAGAGGCTGTGGGTCAGGGCTGAGAGTGAGGAGGGCTGAAGAGCTTTTTGTTTGTAGATTCAGGACAGAGATAGAACAGAGAAGGGGATAAAAGGCTTACAGTCCCTCCCTCTTATACACCAACCAAGATCTAGGGCTGCCATGAACTGCTTTGTTTTCAATCTAAGAAACTGTGAGAAACTGAATCCATGTCAATGAGCCAAACAACTGCCTGGAAACTCACTGGAGTGGATTTTATTTTCTAATAAGTCTGTCCAACTGAAAATAGATTTATGTAGGTTGGTAGGTAGGTAGATAGGTGACCATAGGAAGGAAGAGAGACTGGGTAAGGTAGTAAGGAAGAAAGGAGGGGGAAGGGAAGGGAAGGGAAAGGAAGGAAAAAGAAAGGAAGGAAAGAAGGAAGGAAGGAAAAAAGAAAGAATGAAGGAAAGAAGACATAATTGGCCCATTCAGTAATTCAGCTTGATCTAGACTATCAGTTATTCTCAACCTTCTTAACACTGAAACCCTTTAACACACTTCCTCATGTTGTGGTGATCCTCAACCATAAATTATTTTACTGTTACTTCATAACTGTAATTTTACTACTGTTATGAATCATAATGTAAATATCTGTGATTCTGGTGGTCTTAGGTGACCCTTATGAAAAGGTCATTTGATCCCCAAATGGGCAACAACCCACAGGTTGAGACCCACTGATCTAAAGATACATCTTGGGTATAAGCAGAGCAAGTGATGAGTCCAGTCCAATTGGGTGTGAGTAAGAGAAAAATGGACAGCTTAGAACTAACTGGATCCCCCCAGCTAGCTTACCTACAATTCTTGCTTTTCCCTCGTATAGAGCTCCTTCAGCTTGGGGATTCTGCTGTGGATTCATGAAGGAGTCATTATCTCAGGCAGCCTGGAGTTCTAGAAAAAGTCCTGTGACACTGATGTCAAAGTAACTGAACACCACAGGTGAGAATACACAGTCAGTATCCTCGAGAAGCAAGAGAAAACAAAGAGAGAGCTGAAATGCTTTAGATACTTGGTGGATACCTGCTTCGCTGCAAAGTATACTTGAGTAGAGGCTTAGGCAGAGAGCACTGTGCAAGGAAATCCACATCTGAGATGTTCAAAGAGAGAGAGGGAGGGAAGGAGGAAGGGAGAGAGGGAGGGAAGGAGGGAGGGAGAGAGGGAGGGAGGAAAGGAATGAGGGAGGGAGGAAAGGAATGAGGGAAGGAGGGAGGGATGGAGGAAAGGAATGAGGGAGGGAGGGAGGAATGGAGGGATGGAGGGAGGGAGGGAAGGAGGGAGGGAGGGGTGCAAGTAGAGTCCATAGGTTAACCTCTGATATCATTCCTCAGGAGCCAGTCACCTTGGTTTTTGACACAGTATCTCTCACTGGGATCCTTGAGATTAACCTGGTTGGCCTGTCAGTGGGCCCCAGATACTCTCCTGTTTCACCAGCCCCAACACTGGGATTGAAAGCACACACCCCATGTTCAGTTTTTATGTGGATGCTAGGAATCCAACTCAGCTTCCCATACTGACCCAGCTCGCAATTTACAAGCTTAGTCTCTCCACAGAGCTGTATTCATTCTTTCATTAAACTGGGGATACTTTCCTATGGTAGCACAGGTACACAGCGAGGCCCTTCATACTCTCTCCTTGATGCCAAAGACAATTTTTCAGCTACAAGCTGGCTTGAAGAAGATGAAGAATGCAACCCCCCTCCTCATTTCAAATGGGCCTTACTCTTTGGCACTGTGAGCTAACTCCAGCAGAACTGGGGAGCCTTTACAGTGTGACACATTTAGAGGTCTGACAATCCAAAGCATCTTTTTCAAGCCTCAGGTGTCAGCCAGCTTGCCTGTGAATTTTGCATTTTAAGCACCTCAGATCTCAGCTTAATTAAGAGCATCAGTGGTCCCACAGCAATCTGGTGACAGAAAAGCAGGCAAGCAGAAAATGCGCTCGCACACAGCTCTGCTCAGCAAGCTGGGGCTCCATTTCTTCAAGGCAAGCATTTAAGAAGAAACTTCCCACCCAGAGAGGTACAAATGCTGTTGGGAGTGAGGCCAGAGTAGAGATGCAGCCAGGAGTCCAGAAGGTGCAGGCCTCCCAGAAACCAGACACACAGGTGAGCAGATAAAGGATGGATTTGTGACAACTTATCAGCAAGTGTGCAATAGTCCATTCCGTCTCAAGTGTAGAGAGGCACAGAGGAGACAGAATGTCCAAGTCCTCATATGTCCAGCATGCAAGTAGCTCTTAATAGTAGGTAGAAGCCAAAGACGTGTTAAATGTGACAGTGGAAAGTACTCACTACTGACATGGCACATTCACTAATTAGTAGCTAGCACAGCTCTTATGTGCCAGAGGGTAAGTAAATTGTGACCTCCTATAATATTTTGTGAAGTATAAACCCCAGTGTACCAGGATATATTTGGACATGGGTCCAGTAAAAAGGGAAGTAAAGTCATATGGTTGTAGCCACAAGAAAAGTGTGCTTTTAGGAAGAGATGAGGACACAGGCACACACAAAGGATACACCTGATGATGAAAATGTGGAGAAGTCAGACATAGGAAGGCCAAGCATAGAAAGAAAGCTTACTCAAATGCAACCCAGCCAACACCTTGATCTTCGACCTCTAGATTTCAGAATTATCCTTTTGAGAGCAGATGCTGTTGTTTAAGATACCCTCTCTGTAGTAGACTGGTTTGGAGGCATAACTCCCTCAATGTACCTAAGTCTTACCCTTTCAACACCTGGGCATATGTACCGACTGGTTTTGTGTGTCAACTTGACACAAACTAGAGTTCTCAGAGAGGAAGGAGCCTCAGTTGAGAAAATGCCTCCATGAGATCCAGCTATAAGGCATTTTCTCAATTAGTGATCAGTTGGGGAGGGCCCAGCCTATTGTATGTGGTTCCAACCCGTTCTATAAGAAGTTAGGCTGAGCAGGCCATGAGCAGCAAGCCAATAAGCAGCACTCCTCCATGACCTCTCCATCAGCGCCTGCCTCCAGGTTCCAGCGCTGCTTGAGTTCTTGACTTCCTTCAGTGACGGACTATGATCTGGGAGTGTAAGCCAAACAACACGGACCCTTCCCTCCCCAACTTGCTTTTTTGCCATAGTGTTTAGTCACAGCAAAAAAAAAAAGAAAAGCCTGACTAAGACAGCATCCAAAGAAAATCTCTGAAGGAATGCTTGTGGTTGGAAAGTGAGATCTTCCTTTCCACTGGGGTGGGGCAGGCAATGGTGAGGTATCCAATCCCTTAACTCTAGAAGCCCTCTGGTGGAAACAAGCAGAGGGACAGCCAACTGTCCTGTCTGTCTGACACCAGAGTCTTCCAGAATGCCTGAGAGCAGCACAGCTACTTCTGTCTGCCACAGTGCATCACGGATTGGCTGTTCATCCAAATGTATTAGATTCGGTTAACACGGTGGCATTTCACCTGAGAGGAAAGAAGCAGGGTTCATCTGAGGCTGCAAGACAGCCAGGGGGGGGAGGGGAAATGGGTTAACTCTTATTGCATCATAGCAAGGGAGGGAGGTGATGATGGAGTCACTCCACCTGGCTCTGAACTCTGACCTTGCTGTTCTTTAGTCGTCTGACTTTGAACGCTTAACCTCAGAATAAGAACAAACAACTGCACATACCAGGTAGGATTTTGTGTTAAATGAGTCTATTTATGGGAAGTGTTTTTAAATACTTCACACAATTTTTCCTAGATATATAACTCCATAACTGTTAGTCAGTATTATCCAATGGTCAGAACACTTTGGAGCAGATGCAGTGTGTCTGCCTATTACTACATGTGGAAATGGAGGCACTGAGCTCAAACTCACACAGCAAGTGAGTGGAGGAGTGAGAGCCTGTGGTGACCACTGCTCCATACTGTGTCTTGAGTTCTACCATTTGCAACTAGGACAAAGAACTTCTACACAACATAATAGCTAATCAGTTGCATCCCCTCAGGAAATGCCATTTTATACAGTATTTTATTCCCTATTATCAAACTTCACCCTGATAAAGCAAGCCTTCCTCCCAAATGCTCATCATCTGGACTCATTGCCTTCCTATGGGAAAAAAAATCTTTCAACCTATAAAATTGACTTTCTGGAATGGAGCCCAGGAATCTGTGTTTTAATTCATTTTTTACACTTGACAATATCATATTTATATACATCACACTGTTATTACAAAATCACCCATTGCCCTCTCTATATTATCAAGCCATGCATAAACAATTGCCTTCTACCAGCCGTGACTGTCATGCATCCCAAAGCTTAGAATTGGGGCTATTGGTTATGTCTTCTAAAGTTTGTTTGAACATATTTGTCATAGACTCAAATATTGTAGAACAAATATTAGGCCATTAAAAAATAACACTAGACTTTGTCTATTGAAAAAATAATGCAATCTCATATAAAAGCACTGAATCTATGCAAAGTACAGGTTTGAGGGAAACCCCTTCCAGCTCCCATTTATTCAGACAGTTCCAGTAGAAAGGAAAACATTAGCTGCATAATTTTCCCCACATCTCCAAGTCTGCTGTGGGTTTTATAACCACTTGACTTGGAAGGACAGTTAACCCTAGCTAGGCCATGGTGGTGCATGTCTTTAATATGAGCATTGAAGAAGTTGACACAGGAGGATCCGGGTTAAATGTTATCCTCAGCTAGATCATAGTGAGTTTGAGATCAACTTTGCCTGTATGAGACCCTGTCTCAAAAGATAAAAATCACAATTCAGCTTCCAAATAAAAACCCTATTGCCAGATGGGTTACCTCTTTGAGTTGTTGCTCACTGAGGTCCTCTAGATACCCTCAAGTAAAACATTGCTGAAAACATCTTAAACTTGATCATAGAACATGAAAAAGTCTATCTGTACTCACATGAAAGATTTAGCCCTGTGGGCTAGTTTTCATAGTACTGGAAAGTTCTACACATGCTGCTGGAGGAGGAAGGCAATCATCATACCCAGCTGTGATCTTTGAGAGACACAGTAATGACCTTGATGGGTAGATATTTCCACTAACACTAATGCCAATGTTCTGGCATGAATGTAATGGAGGTAGTCAACCCCCTTTTAATTGGATTAAAGCTACATTCCACCAGATGGAACACCCACCTGACATTGTCAGTGGGGTCAAGAACCCATAGCTAGATAGATGAAGGACCTATAGGAAAATCTACTATTATTATTCTGTGAAACAGACATAATAAAACAACTCCTAATGACTTATTGCTATACCCATAGATCAGTAAATCACTCTGATCTGATAATCTTCTTGTAGTAGATGGCAACTTACACAGACCAGCGACTAGTCAACAATGAGCAAATGAGAGACTTCAGAGTGCTCAGGCCCGAATGGAATGTCTGCATCACACTCATATCCTCAAGGTTCTGGGATCTGTGCAAAAAAGGGGAGAGAGGACTATAAAAGCCGGAAGTAGTGGAAGACTTTGAGGATACCGTGTTTTCCAGACACAACAGGAAAGATGTAGTCATGAATTCACAGTGATTGTGACAGCATATACAAGTTCAAGTCAGACAAAAATGCTAGCATGGAGGAGAGGATGTGGGCATCAAGTCCCACTCCCACCTAAGGGCCCTCTGGTTGCTGTTCAAGAGAAAGAAATTTTTCTTTAATGGTGTGATATCTGGCATATTAACCACACTCCAAAGTAGTATCTTGTATGAAATTCTCAAGGAATTAGTTAAAAAGAATATATATATATATATATATATATATATATCTTTGACAACATAGTAAAATACCAACATGTAAAGAGAGAAAGAAACAGCAATAGAAGAGTTACCACTCTGATTAGAAGAATGTTAAAAGAACTTACCACTTACTGCCATAACAAGGGCTAGACCGATGGTCCCTGATCTTGGGATCAACTGTTCAACATAGAACAAATACACCTAACAGACACACACTCTTTCTTCCTTCATTGAGTTACCACTGAGAGCCTCTTATCATTCCAAACAAAAGGCATCACCTAAATCATGGGAACAGCAAAAAAGATATCACCTAAATCATGGGAACAGCAAAATGCTATTTAACCCACTACCTCACTAATCTCACGATCTCCCACAAAAGCTCAGAACCCACCCACACAATTAGACACTGAGTTACTCAGAGACCAGAACATTCCTTATGAGATAACACAGCAGAAGTGGCATTCATGGACCACCTAACACCCAAGCTGTGTGGTTAATGCTTCCCCTTTCTTGATGTTTCTTTACACTGTATCCATATATATATATATAATATATACATACATACATATACACACACAAATATATGTATATATAGAGAGAGATTTAAATAATATATTTTTATTTGGAATAATAAAAGAACTCTCCTTAGCAGAAACCCAATTATTTGTTCTAGGTTCAACATTGACCTCAAAATCATGGAATGAAAGATAACAAGTTCCAAGCAGTTTTTCTCTGGTTAGAAGTACAGCATCCAATTTACTAGTTGCCGAGACCCCTCTCAGTGGCAGCTTGCATGTGACATCCCTCCAGCTGTTCTGCCAGATGTTATCCCCTGGCCAGCTGTCAGTTATATGAAGAGATATTATCTCCGGTCTACAGGAAGCTCTCTACAGGGTTTTCTTCTTCCATCACAGCACTAAAGCATTGGGGCTGAGACATAAAGGGAAGATGTGAAAGGACTTCAGGTTGAGCGTGAAGAGAAGCAATGTGCACTGCTTTCCCATCCTCAGCTAGACACCAGGCCCTTGCTTAGCAGAGGTCTGAGGCTAAGGCATTATGGGCCTTTTTGCCAAAATATGTAAATAAACTATTTATAAAGAGTAAACTTCATTTATTACCAACCTGTCCATGGAGCCTTTTTTAACTGTTACATATTTAATCATCTAAAGCAAGTGCTTCTCAATATACAGTTCTTCATGTTGTGGTGTTAATAACCATAATTTTGCTACTGTTATGAATCATAATGTAAATGTCTGTGTTTTCCAATGGTCTTTGTTGACCCCTGTGAAAGGGCCATTTGACTCCCGAATGGGTCGTGACCCATGAGTTGAGAACCACTGCTCCAAGGAAGCTCATTCTGGTTCACTTGCTGAATTTATAGCACTTGGATTTTTTTCTTGCCTGTGGTATAATAATCTAGGCCATCTTGACATATATATATATAATATGAATTCATAATTATATATACATATATATGCGTGTGTGTGATTCATAAAGCATAGACTTTTGGATACTCATTTTGACTTCAGTATAAAATGTACTTATCCAGAAGCATATCTGTTTATGGTGGAATAGTCTCCAGATGTTAAGAACCAGGCCATAAGCACAAGGGTCTATATGTAAGGGAAGCAGGTGGCTGACTTGTTTGCCTAGAAATTCTTCCTAGGCAGTATGTCTGTGGCAAGTGATAAGGAAGAAGGAGAACATGAAAGGAAAAGGCAGAAGTGGGGCAAGGATCTTCCTTTTTTCTTTTCAGACTCTCTGACAAGTTTATATAAATTCTACTTTACCCAGCTCAGAACTTTGCTTTGTCCCTTATCTCTAAAATGGTCACTATTTTAGGAGTCTGTTTAAATGAAATGTACAGTGCACATGAAACCTCCGGTCCACAGTGGGCATCTATTGAGATCAGTTCTCTCCAGAACCAGGAGTGTTAAGTGTAGAACCCTAGGTATGCTAAATTCCTATGGTGACTGTACCAAATCATGACAAATGTAACAGGGTTTAAAACAACACACATTTATTCTAGAAGCTAGAACTCCCAAGTGAGCCATGAGGCATCTTCAGAAGTATTTGAGGAAAGTCTGTGTCTCCTCAAGCTACCAGAGGTAACTTACATCCTTGACTTCTCCATACTTCTCTAGGCCCAGAAACATGCATCTTTTCTACTCTGAATTTTTATTCCTTACTTCTTTCCTGTGTTAAAGACACCTGTGTAATGCTGAATTATCTCATTTCAGCATGGGCAATGTAACCACATGTGAAAAGCCCCTTTTTGCCCTTTAAAGCAAAACACACACGCAGATTCCAAGGGCTGAGAAATAACCAATGTTAACAATGATTGCCCAGCCATCTAGTGTCTGTCTTCTGACCACCTAAACTTTCACACCCACTCCACATGCTAAAGATACTTGCCCAATCGCAACATCTCCAAAAGTCTCAACCCATTTTAGCATCAATGCAATTCAAAAATCTCATCTGAATATCATCAACTCAAAATACCTAAATTTTATTCTCTAAATCACACATGGATGATAATCTTGATATAAACCATCTGGGGCAAAATTTCTCTTTATCCATGGGCCTGTAAAACTAGAAAATAAGTTAAATAATCATGAAAATAGAACATTGGAATTGACGTATAGCAAGTTATCATTTCCTTTCAAAGTTGGGGAGGGATGGAAAGAGACCCACTAATGTTCAGCATATTGAGACCCAGCTGGGAAAAAGATCTAGCAAATTCCAATCCCTCAGAACCATCGTCTGTGTCTTCCAGCTCTGCCTCCAAGGCCCATGGTTTTGACTTCTGCAAATAAGACTGATCCATGGACCAATAGTTCTGCCTTCTAAGTTATCTTTCTCTTTACATAAATGGAAAAGCATCTTTCCTAATGAGTAGCTTAGCATCCCACCCCCTACATGTAGATATGGGAGAAGAGTGGGGGCTGGCAGCCCATTTCCAGTTCTTTGTCCCCTTGTAATCTGGGGTATGTTTCTGATGAGATGACACCCTCAAGGATGTTGCTCATGCATCTCTCCCAGATTCGCCCCATTAGACAAGGGCTCCTTTTATGATTATTCCTGGACAATTTTGATTCTATTTCTTCTTTCTCCTGAGGTAGCTTTGGGAATCCATGAGATCTATGTGTAACCTCACCAGAGGATATGCCTTATCATTAGATGTTTGTATCTTTTGATCCTATCAAAGAACTAGCAAAATGTGGTTCAATCATAGCCTCCCACCTGCCCTCACTGTCTCCTGCCCATTTCTACCTGAACCATATTTGCAGTCTGGGTGGGCTAAAAACAAGTTCTTGTCCTGTGCTGCAGTATCTCTCTCCTCCTGACTCAATCCTCTCACATCTTACTATCACCCAACAAGAAGAAACTGGCTCCCTCTTCAGTACTTCATGTAGAATTTTCTCATATAAGAATGGAAGTTCATTACCTTCATAGTCTGCATTCAGCAAACAGTAGAACAAAACTCAGCTAAGTATAGTTTCACTATTCAACAAGGGTCCACTTAACTGCTCCGGTTTCCAATGTCACTTGGATTCTGAACTTCAAAGAACAAATGTCATGGCCCATGCCTGAATCCTAGCCTTCTGGGGTCTGAAGCAAGAGGACTCCAAGACCAAGCTACTCTGGGCTACATGGTGATATTATTTCTGAAGAATTGCTTTTAATAAAAATTTGCTAAACTTGAACTTCAGCTAGACAATCAATAAAACTTGGTAAATTATGATACATTTATATAATTAAATCCCATATGTTTCTGGGTCCTATGCAAACTATAAAAATATTATATATATATAATTCAAACAAAATTAAATAAGTTACTCAGAGTCACAGGGTCATAGAGACAGTCTATCTTCCCTTTCACTCTGATACCCACCAGTTCATTAATCCTACTGTGGATTAAATTTCCTTTCTTTTTTAAAAAATATTTAGTTATTACTTCAGGTTACATCTCCATCACAGTGTCCTCTTTCCACCCCTCCCAGTCCAACCCTCCCACCCTCTACCCCCTATCCCTTCTATCCCACCCCTCTGGAGTGGAATGTCCCTACATAACAGTCCCTTGCCCGAGTTCAGCAGTCATATGAGGGCCAAGAGCCTCCTCATATACTGGGGGCCTACAAAGCAGCACCACTAGGGAAAAGTGTCTCATTGACAGGAAGAAAAAGTCTATGTCCATGTTCCCTTTGGTGCATTGGTTGTAGTACAGATATCCTGTACTATATAGCTAAAATCCTACTATAAGTGAATAGATGCCATGTGCATCCTTCTGAGTCTGGGTTAGCTCACTCAGGATGAGCTTCTCTAGTTCCATCCATTTGGCTGTAAATTGCATGATTTCGTTGTTTCTGATAGCTGAGTAGCATTCCAATGTGTAGATGTACCACAGTTTTTTAATCCATTCTTCGGTTGAGGGACATCTGGGTTGTTTCCAGTTTTTAGCTATTACAAATAAGGCTGCTATGAACACAGATAAGGAAACTTCCTTGTGATTCAGTGAGGAATCATTTGGATGTATACCCAGAAGTGGTATGGCTGGGTCCCGAAGCAGAGCTATTCCAAGTTTTTTAAGATATCGCCAGACTGACTCCATAGTGGTTGCACAAGTCTACACTCCCACCAACAATGAAGGAGAGTTCCCCTTTCTCATCTGGAGGTATCATCATATATGCTGTCATATGAGCTTTTGATCTTAGCCATTTTGGCAGGTGTGAGATGGAATCTCCGAGTCCTCTTGAGTTGCATTTCTCTGATGATTAAGGATGCTGAGCATTTCTTCATGTGTCTCTCAGCCATTATGAATTCCTCCTTTGTGAATTCTCTGTTTAGCTCTGTTCCCCATTTTTTGATTGGATTATTTGGTTTCTTGGCATTTAATTTCTTGAGTTCTTTCTAAATTTTGGATATCTATCAGATGTGGGGTTGGTGACAAAATTTTCCCAATCTGTAGGCTGCCGTTTTGTTCAAATGACAGTGTTTTTTGCCTTACAGAAGCTTTTCAGTTTCATGAGGTCCAATTTATTGATTGTTGGTCTTAGAGCCTGAGCTGTTGGTGTTCTATTCAGGAAGTTGTCGCCTGTCCCGATGAGTTCAAGGGTTTTCCCCACTTTCTCTTCTACTAGATTTAGTGTGTCAGGCCTTATGTTAAGGTCTTTGATCCACTTGGATTTAAGTTTTGTGCAAGATGATAAGTATGGGTCTAATTTCATTCTTTTACATGTTGGACATCCCATTAGACCAGGGCCATTTGTTGAAGCTGCTGTCCTTTTTCCACTGTATGGTTTTGGGTTCTTTGTCAAAAATTAAGTGACCATAGGTGTGTGGATTCATTTCTGGGTCTTCAATTCTATTCCATTGATCCACTGGTCTGTTTCTATACCAGTACCATGCTGTTTTTATTACTATTGCTCTGTAGTACAGCTTGAAATCTGGGATGGTGATACCTCCAGATGTTTTTTATTGTACAGGATTGATTTAGCTATTCTTTTTTTTTTTTTTTGGTTTTTCGAGACAGGGTTTCTCTGTGTAGCCCTGGCTGTCCTGGACTCACTTTGTAGACCAGGCTGGCCTTGAACTCGCAAAGATCCACCTGCCTCTGCCTCCCAAGTGCTGGGATTAAAGGCGTGCGCCACCACTGCCCGGCTTATTCTGGTTTTTTTGTTATTCCATATGAAGTTGAAAATTGCTTTTCCAGGTCTATAAAGAATTGTGGTGGTATTTTGATAGGAATTGCATTGAATCTGAATATTGTTTTTGGCAGGATGGCCATTTTTATTATGTTGATCCTACCTATCCATGAGGATGGGAGATCTTTCCATCTTCTGATGGCCTCTTCAATTTCTTTCTTCAAGGACTTGAAGTTCTTGTTGTACAGGTCTTTCACTTGTTTGGTTAGAGTTACCCCCAGGTGTTTTATATTGTTTGTGGCTATTGTGAAGGGTGTTGTTTCCCTAATTTCTTTCTCAGCCCATTCATTTTTTGTATAAAGAAAGGCTTCTTATTTTTTAAAATTAACTTTGTGTCCAGCCACCTTGCTGAAGGTGTTTAACAACTGTAAGAGTTCTCGGGTGGAATTTTGGGGGTCACTTATGTATGTTATCATATCGTCTGCAAATAGGGATAGTTTGACTTCTTCGTTTCCAATTTGTATTTTGTATTTATTCCATATTTACTTATACATTCATCCTAGAGTGGACATTGGCTTTGCTTCCGTGTGTTAGCCATTGGGAAGAGTGCTGCAGCGAACATACAGATATCACTTGAGGGTGCTTGTTTCAATTTCTTTGGACAATTGCTAGCAATTTTCACTTTTGGGGGGAACTTCTTTGCATGTTATTGTCCACAGTGGATGTGCTAACTCTCATTCGCACCAACAGTGCACACATTCTCATTTTCTCCAGTTCCTTACCAATAATCATTATTCATCTTCTTTTAATAGCTGTTTTAACAGCCTAGGTTGATAATTCACTGGTGATGTTGATTTGTGTTTCACTGAATAGAGATGTCCAACAATTTTTTCCACCATGTCTTAGCCATCCATATCTCTCCTTTTTGAAAATGCCTGCTCTGATCCTTCGTATCCTTTTGAACTGAGTCATCCTATTGTTATTGGTTGTCTGGGTGCCTTGTGCATTTTAAATACCAAGTCTTTATCAGAGGCTGGTTTGCAAGTCCTCCTGGATGTTGGCTCTCTTCTCTGTTAATTGTTTCCTTTGCTGGATAGAATCTTTTTACTTTGGTGAAATCCCAGTTGTCTAGTTTTGCTTTTGTTGACTGGACTTCTGGGGTCTCATCCAAGGATTTCCAACCCAGACTAATGTTGTAGATCTTTCCTTCCATTTTTTTCTCCTGTAGTTTTTGCACTTTTAAGAAATATATTTAAGTATTTTTGAGTTTATTTCTATATATGGTCAGAGAAAAGGATGCAATTCCATTCTGCATGTGGACACCCTGTCTTCCCTATACCATCTATTAAACACACTGCCTTTCCCTATTTGTATGTTCATGGCCCCTTTATCAAAAATCAATTTCATAGAAGTACTTGGGTTTATTTTTGAGTTTTCTGTCTGTGGCACTGGTTGATTTATCCTGGCTTTTTTTTTGTGTGTGTGTGCCAGTAGAATGCTGTTTTAAGTACAATATCACCTGGCATTTATCCCAGAGATACGAGGCTCGTTTAACACATATAGATCAATGAAAATGTGATACATCACTTTACCAGAATGAAACACAAAAATCATAAATCATAACAAGAGATGCAGAAAGAAACATTTGATGAAATTTAGTATCCATTTATGATTATAAAAAATTACTCTCCAACCAGCCATAGTGGCTCAGATTTTCAGTGCCAACTCTCAGGAGGTTGAGACAGTAGGATCATGATGAGTTTGCCTGGGAAACACAGTGAGACTCCCTCTCAAACAAACATACAAAGAAATTCAGCTTCAATATAAGAATGTTTTCAATAAACAAAAGAACAAAACTTCCCAATTAAATGAGTTTTTCAGGCCTATCTCAAAGCACCAAGTCATATAAACACATGTATTACCTACTATATATGTAGGTAATACACACACACACACACACACACACACACATACACACACATGCATATTCACACACACAAATGCATATTCACACACACACATGCATATTCAAGTCCATAGTATCTGATTGTCTGTGCCTACTGGACATTCCATTTATAGACCTTTATTTTGCATAGTCAAGTAACTAAAAGTTGAAGAAATACTACCCTAGCTACATGGAGTGTGTTAATTTTTCTAGTTTTAATAAAAGTCATATATCTTTGCACCTATATCTTGGTTCCCTTAACAAAAAGTTCATTGATGCTACTAATTTTATAATCACTCTACACATGGTTTTAAAGATATATTGTATACAAGTTACAAAGTCAATGTCCTGAAAATAGTAACACTCTGATGCAGTTTTGGATATAAAACTTATTCTTTATCTAAATATTTCTTGTGACAGAGTCTTATAATTGTAATTACTAAGTTAAAAGGCAGAAGCACTTCGATACTCTTCATCCATATGACAAAACCCTTTCCACACAGATGCCATTTCCCCAGAACTTGAACTAGTTGTGGGTAAAGACGCCCACTATACTGTAACTTCTACAATATGAAATATTCCTATGTCTAGAGAAGCACTTATTTGTATAACCATTGAAGAACCTTGGACTTTTGAGACTACTTTGAGGAACAATGCAGAATCTTAAAACCTGCCTTTGGCCTTACCTGAAGGCTCTGTTCATTCCAGAGTGATAGGGATCGATCGACAGGCCAGCCATGATGGTGGTGGAGGTGAGAATGGAATTACAGGAAACAAGACCAAGTGAGGAAATGTGCTTACAAAGAATCCCTTCCACAGAGTCATTACTTTCAGTTCACTCTCCTCCTCTGCCTTTATCTTTACCTGGAATATAACAAAGACCCCTCTGTGGTCAGAGTGATGGCAGAGATGGATCAGCAAGATTCCCTCTTAGGGGGCAAGATGCTCTCTGCACAGCCATGTTCAGTTCTAAGAAGATTCTCAACATCCATTACTGTATATCTCTTAAGTCCTTAGCTGTAGTTTTAATAAGCATGACATTATTTGGTAAATATATGGCATTTACATCATTTCCAAAAATGCTGCCTTTACTGTCTAATGCGTATTTTAGCCTGAAATTTTGATGTGTCTCTTTTTTTCTATATTTATTTTGTTTCTTTTTGTCATTATTAATATGAAACCGTGTAATCTTTGTAAGCGTATATTGAAAATTATTCTGGAGCATTTATTGCCTTACCAGAAATGTTAGTAAGAAGTGTTCTTTAGAGTAGAAGGGCAGACTTGAGTTTCTATACTTTAATGAGAGCTCTTTGCTCCTGGGGGGAGGGGGGGAGTTTTACTTTCATCTCATTGTTTTAAAAACCCACACCTGAAATAAATTTCATTTCAAGGATCGGCAGTTTTTGAACTTGAGGTGGAACTTGCTCAGTACATACTACTCAAAATACTAACAGCGTAACATGATCTATACATCTGCTATTGAACTGAATCTGTGTACTTGAAAAAAATGTGTGAATCTCAAATATCTCAAAACAAAAGTGTTGTAGAATGTTGTTGCTTTTTGAAAAAGCACTGAAGTTAGACCAAGGCACAGTTTTGTTTTAACAGACATTTAAGTTAATTGAAAAGATAACAAATGCTTCATGGGTCAAAAATTAAACATTCCTCACATGTTATGTATATTTTGTTCCTGTTAATATTGGCTTTATTTTCAAAATTGTAGTTTATAGTATTAGTTTCCTTTTAATGGTATTCTTGCATATACTATTCATTCAATAAATGAGTTCTGAATTTCAAAAAAAAGAAAAAGGTGTTTTAAACTTCTCTCTGGTTAACATACACTTCTCTTCTGAACTTTCCAGATTTCTTCCCTGGATAAAGAAATTGTGGGAATGCCAACAATTTTCAAGAGGAACAATGGGACTTATAAATCCATACTACTTAAATGTCTAAGTTTACTTCAGCATCACTCCATTGGAAAGTGCTTCCATCCTAGCCTAAAAATCATACAATGAGCACTTCAAGAAATGCCATGGTTCATCCAGACAGCAGATTGAACGGAATGAACTCTTTCATCCCTCTTCTCTGGGCTTCAGTATATGGGCTGCCTTGTAGTTGATCCATTAAAGTAAAGCCAATGATCCTATAAGGGATCCTACTTACTCTGTAACTGAAATTTTTACTGAAAATGACTATGTCATCCTGTAGAATGTGCCATGTGCCTTTTTCTAAACTACATATTTATTTATTCTTACACAAATAAGGATGTTTGCATCTTTCACTTGGGTTCTTGCGTACCACCAAGCTTGTGAATTCCTGTACAGATATGACTCAGAGAACTGTCCGGGACCACGCTCTGTCTGGACTTAAGACTCTAAACTGGATTTATCTACATGTCCCATGTCGCTTGTACTTCTGTCTCCCCATGCTGATCTGAGTCATGAAAGGTTGTTCCTTAGGTCAGAAAACAGAACGGACTTGATGACTCCAAGGTTAGAATCTGACTAATTCACTAATTGATGCCGTTAGTTTCCAGATTATTGTGTAGCCTACATAACCTTTTTAAAATGAATTTTTGAGACTATAACATAATTGCATTTTCTTCCTTTCCCTGTCTTCCCTTCAGCCTCCCATTCTCATGTACCCTGCCTTGCTTTCTCAAATTCATGGCCTCTTTTTAATTGTAGAATACACACACACACACACACACACACACACACACACACACACACACACACACACACCTTATAAAAGCAATCTATTCAGTCTTTATAATGTTATTTGTATAATGTTACTTGTATGTATAGGATTTCAGGGTTGACCATTGGTATTGGATAAATATTTGGGGTGCTGTTGCCTGAGGAAACTGTTTCTCCCTCTATTGTGTTCCTTAGTTGCTTGCAGTTCTTGTGTAGGGTTGATTGCCTGATGAGCTTTTCTCCAGTACACGTTAGCATGTCCATTTTGTTCTTCAGGTCATGCTGATGAGACTCCATGGGTGTAGCTTCTGAAACTTCTAGGAGACACAATCTCATAGCAAACTCCCTGTTTTTCTGGCTTTTATAATTTTTTTTTTGCCTTCTCTTACACAATGATCCCTTAATTATCATAAATCTGTAAGGGAAACATACCCAACATTTACAAGGTTTTCTGAGAAGAAAATTAGTAGTAATCATATTAAAACAAGTTATTCACTTTCTGATTTTTAGCATTAATTGTCTTCACAAACACTTTACTTACTCAATAAATACTTATTGGATGAGCATCTACTACAGCACTGTTGTGTTCCTGGCACTGAGCTAAGATTTGGACTAAAATGTCACACCAACCTTAATGAGGAGAACAGAGTGACAGAGAGATGCTCATGGAAGTTCAGACACAGTCATGGAGGAAGACAGTGAGTCACAAGTAAAAGTTAGAAGACTTTTGGCTCCCCCAGTCCCTGATTGTTAATTTTTCATTAACCTTTTATACTTTGTTAATTCTTTATTAATAAAATGCAACTGATAACATTTTGACTCTTGGATATACAGTAAAATGTATTTATCAAGTTTCTGTTTTGTCTCTATGAAAATGTTCCTTCTCACTACAACTCCAGCCCCTGTAGTGCTAGTTTTCCTATTAGATTGCCTGCAGAATAATAGCCTTAGGAAATGAATTAGAAGTTCCTCACATACCTCAGGGTGATTACCATCATCCTCAAAATACATATTTACAATTATACATTTTTAAGCCCTTGATGAAGTCATGTGTTCTTTTTTTTAATAATTTATTTTTTATTTCTTCAAGTTACATCTCAATCACAATCCCCTCCCTACTCCCCCCTCCAGTCCCACCCTTCCCCCCTCCTCCCCCTCAACCCCCCCCATCCTCTTCCCTTCCTTTTTTTTTTTAGTTTAAGGTATTTCTTTTTTCCCCGCAACAGCTCTCCCTTTCAGTTCAAAAAATGGTTCTTTTTCTTATAACTATAAATACAATACAAAACAACAGAAATAAATAGGCCACAATTATAAGAGTTATATGGCTTAGCATACATTCCCAATGTCCAGTCCATATGTATTTGGCACCTGACTTTATCATTCTACTATCTAACCATCTCCATGAGTTTAAAGTTCTATATGTAACTCAGCTTTCATACTAACTTGCCTCATAATTTTAAAAATATCTTCTTAGATCCAGAACACCCTCTTGATTCCTAAACAACTCAAAATTTAACTCTGAGACTCTAGCTATCTATTCTTCAACCACCTCAGAGACCTGAGAGGGATAAATATATCTGATTATATAGGAAGTGCAGGGCCTGCAGCTTCCAAAACTAAAAAATGACATACCAGTGTCTGCCTGGACAGTTCCCATTTTCTCTCCATGCATTACAGCATCAATCTTCAGCCATTTGGCCCCATTTCTCTGACAGACTTTGGTTGTAGAGCAGGAATTATGAAGGACTTACCTACCCTGTCTTGGCAGAGCTAGGCTGTCGACTTATCTGCTTCCAAGTTTTGGCCTTTTTGGACAGAAGTCTGTCTACAGTTGAAGCAAGGGGTTTTTCTTGCCAAGAGAAAGGCTTACCACCAATTCAATCATCTCCCACTGGAGATTCTTCAATGCTCATCTTCTACTTGGAGTAGAATAGGGGGTGCTGTCAGGAGCTGACATGTCTCGATATCAAAAAATCTTAAGTTAAGAAAACATCTTTGAATGCCATATTCTGCAGATCTCTTGAGGTTTTTGAAGATGCCCTATCTATCTTTTATATTTAGATAAGCAAATATTGCTTGTCTCTTAGCAACTTGATTTCTGAGTAGCTTAGAAAATAACTGTGATAGACTGTCATAGTAACTAACAAAATGACACGTTTTCATGACTATTAGTTTCCGTTTCTTAATTATCCTAAACAGTTTATGTCGGTTGGTAGCGAGAGGTCAAAACTTGACATTTCATTTTTAAGTATTACTATGAACAATACCTTTAAGAAGCATTACCCTTAATTTTGTATCAATATACAAAGATCAATACTGATGTAGACCAATACAATCTTAATATTACATTAATATACAAGGGTCAATACCATTGTGGCCAAATATAATCTTAATTTTGTATCAATATACAAAGATCAATACCAATGTAGCCCTATACAATCTTAATTTTTCATTAATATACAATGATCAATACCAATTTAGCCAAATATAATATTAATTTTGTATCAGTATACAAAGGTATAAGGCTATATTCAATAATCTGTCCTTTTTTTATCTTTCCTATACTATGTCTATGTCCCATTTTTCTCAAGTCTGTTCACTCCTATATAGGAGAGAAAGGAGGATACAGAAAAGCAACAGAGAAAAGTCCCTGGGTCTAACCTCCAAAACCCATTTAACAAGACCATTTAACAGCTTGTAGTCTTTTCCCCTAAATAACAAAATTTTCTATTATCTATAGGATCCACTCATAGGTCTTATATACTTAGTGGAGACTAAATTTAGGCTTTAAATCAATTGATTTTTCTAAAATGTTAGAATTATTGACCAAATGAAATAAGATCTATCTTTTTTTCATTCCAATAAAAGCCAGAAGTTATGGCAGCCCTTTATGCTTTATTGGAAGATGGTAAGCTACAAATTCTGAGATATCTCATGTTTTTTAAACTTCAAGAATGAGCTGAAAGAGTAAATTACTCAAACATAAAAATTTCTTATATTCTGATAACATCCATTTTGATTGATTAAGTATACACTGAAGGCCCTTGTCAAAACTAAGAAAGCTATTTTATAATGTCTAAAGGAGTCATATCAACTGTGGGGCATGAATATTTGAAGTCACCATGCCTACTTCTTAGCTTTCCCATGAAATGGGAAACCTACCAATATTAGAAACCACTATCATTTAAATAAAATGAACATAGTAACTGGGAAATTTAAAGAACTATACATACCCTGCCCATCAGTAAGTCACATATGAGAACTATTCAAGTTGATCAAGTGTCTAGTACCCAATTACACAGAAATGAATAATTCTGTTTGCACCTATAAATTTCAGAGTTCCTATGTGAAAGCTTCATGGTTATTTACCTGATTAATGGCACTGATTAGCACTAATAGTTTCCTGGTAAGTCAAATATTGTTTGCTCAATATTGTGAAATAGTTTGTTCATCAAGAAATAGATTCTAGAACTAAAGAGATGGATCAGCAGTTAAGAGCACCTGTTGCTCTTGCAAAAAGACGTGGATTCAGTACTCAGCACCACATATGGTTCCAACCATCTGTAATTCTAGTTCCAGATAATCCAGTTCCCATTTCTGACCTCTGTGGCATTAGCCATGCATACGGTACCCACATATAAATATAGGCAAAACACTCATACACATAAAATAAAAATAATAAATCATTTTGAAAAATAGATTCTTACTCTTGGCTTGAGTCATTAGCCAAGTAAAGGCTTCTAACAAAATCCAAACATTACAAATATTATCTCTTGGCTCATCCAATCAGAGAAGAGGCTAGGCATATAAGAACAGTTCCTTAAAAACAAAAGCTACAAAATAATCTAACAGATTTAAGTATGAAGATATGGCTTGGTTTTTATTTATCCACGACATCTGAGATCAACTTATTATTTATGCATTCAACAAACACATACTGATCAAACTTATTTTAAATAATATCTAGTTTTTTAATAAATATCTCGTTTTTGGTACGTTGTAAGCTAATTTCAGATATTTGCATTAATTTTATCTTTATTTCCGTACTCACAAAGATAATTATCATTAAGTTTCTGAGCACCAGAGGCATCTAATCAAGCTGTTACAGAAATCTAAGAGATGAACAACAGCCTTCTGACACTTCTCTGCCCTACTTCTACACATACACACACACACTGAGTTTATTGTTTGGTGGGTAAAGGAAAACTATAGGAATGTAGATAAAGTACTGTACTCCAGACTGCTTCAAGCTTCTCTTTGCAGTTAGCTAAAGTTGTCCTGGTTAGTTTTTGTTAACTTGTCACAAGCTAGAGTCATTGAGAAGAGTGACTCAACTGAGAAAATACTCTTATCAGATTGGCCTGTGGGCAAGTCGGTGGGGCATTTTTTTCTTATCAGTGGTTAATGTAGGAGTGCCCTGAGTTGTACAGGAAGGCAGATGAGCAAGCCATGAGGAGCAACTCAGTAAGCAGCGCTCCTCCGTGGCCTCTGTGTCAGTTCCTGCTTCTACCCTTGAGTTCCTGCATTGACTTCCCTGGATGACGGACAAGCTGTGAATATGGGAAGAGTCTTTTCCTGCTTTGGATCAATGTTTTACCACAGCAAAAGAGAGTCTAACTAAGACAAAGGGGAATGATCTTAACTGGATTTGAAACAAGTGTAAATCAAATATCCAAGATATACCCCCCCCAAAAAATCCCTACCGAAATACATCATGATTAAACTTCCTAGAATTAAAGACAATAGAAAAATGTAACAAAAGCCAAGAAAAAAATGTACCATTACCTCTAAATAACAATAAATTAAATGATCACACATTTTTCATTAGAAATAACAGGGAGCAGTGCCTGGCCCTTTAGGCCTGTATCCCCAGATATTCAAGAGGATCACTAGTTCAAGGATAAACTAGGCAACTTAGTGAAACCTTGTTTCAAAATACAAAATGACAAGAGGGATGGAGATGTTGTTCAGTGGTCTGGTCAAATGCTTGCCTAACATGCATGAATCCCTACATTCAATCCCCAGTATTAAGAGACAATAGTGAAAGAAACAGTAGAAGATACAAAAAAGTCAACTACCATTAAGATACTTTAAGAACTACAAGCCCAGAATGAAAATCTACAACAATATCCTTCCTCTAGGAAGGCAGAATAACAATGTCTCAAATGAAGGGAAATTAAGTGATAATAGCAGACTTGCTTCTAATGAACCATTAAAAGACAGTTAGAACTGCCATAAAAAATTATGCTAATAACAATTAGAAAAATATTAAAAATATTATTACAAAGGCTCCCAAAATACAGTATCTTGATATAAATCTAACAAAATAAAGATGGGAGGCGTGTGCTAAAACCACAAAAACAATGGTGAAAGAATTTAGAGATGAGTCCATATACTCACCACATTAGTGGATCAGAAGATTTGGCATAGAAAAGATTCTCAATCATTCTCAATCCCCAGTGACCAAGACTCCTAATCAACTCATATATATCCAGGGGATTTTCCCAGTGTTAACTAACAATGGTGGCTGGAGAAGGGTGGGTCGCTTTCTGCAATAGTACAGCCACTGAAGAGTTTCCCAGGATCCTGTAACACACCCCCCAATAGATGCTCATGCACAAGTCCCTAATTACACTAGGTGGGACACACACACACACACACACAGAGAGAGAGAGAGAGAGAGAGAGAGAGAGAGAGAGAGAAGGAAAGTGGAGACCTGTGGGGAAAAAGAAAGGTCTCAGGGAGATGTAGGAAGGTGAGTGAGAGTGATGGGGGTGAGAAGGACTAAAATTCATTCTAGACTCATACAAAACTATCAAAGAATAAAACATAAAACGATAAATTCCTCAGGGTTTATACCATCTAATTAGTTTAGCCAAGCTGATTCCAAACACACACACACACACACACACACACACACACACACACACACACACA
>CAJQZJ010032322.1:12042877-12055932 GCA_907164525.1 Lophiomys imhausi
ACACACACACACACACACACACACACACACACACACACACACACACACACACACACTTATGTAAGGGAATCTTAATTTTGAAAAAGGATCATACTTGCACTACTAGATTTAAGATTTTTCAATAAACCTACAGAACTGACAATGTAAGATTGGGGAATAAACCCTTGATGAATAAAATGGAGTTCCAGAACCAACCCTTAGAACTACACCTAACTGACTGTTAATAGGTGCAAAGGAAGTTCAATGGAAAAAACTTAGTCCTTTCAATTAGTCATTGACAATTCATTAATGATGACACAAATAAACAACACAAAATAAATACCTTATAAAAATTTTAAATCAAAATGAATTATACATGTAAATATAAAATACGCCTTTTAAAGCTTTTAGAATAAAACATTAGAAAATCTTGATGACATAAAAACTGTTTTTTAGATGTGACACAAACAGGTATGATCTGGATGTGAAAAGCATAATAAATTGAGCCTCATCAAATACAATCTTTTCCTTTCAAATGACAGAGACTTAAAGGACGAGATGCCAACTGGTGGTGAGTGAAAATTATATATTCGACAAAAGACTGTGTCCTAATATGTAAAGAATCCTTAAAGCTCGGTGGTAAGATAACAGCCTAGTTTAAGAATAAACAAAAAAAAAATTTTCACAAAGATCATATGCAGAAGGCAAACAAGCCCATAAAAATGTTCAACATCGGGTCTGAGAAAATAGCTCAGTATGTAAAATAAGTCACTGTGCAAGCCTGTGGACCTGAGTTCAAATCCTCAAAATGTGCATAGGGCTGGATGAGTAGGACAATTCTGTAATCCTTGTTTTCCTATGTGGAAGTGGGAGAGATAGGAGAACCTATGGAAGCTTGCAGACCAGCATGACTGGTATATGCAACAGAAAAACAAAAACAAGGAGGAAAGAGAGAACCAATACCCAAGGTTGTCCTCTGCTCTCCACACACATGCTATGGCACACACACACACACACACACACACACACACACACACACACACCAGCCATTCTGAACAATCTAATTAAAAACATAAAGAATACTATTTCATACTGATTAGAATGGCTGAAAGGAAAGCTATAGCTAATGCCAAATGCTGACAAGAAACTCTGGTGCATTGCCTGGGGAAATGCAAAGGCCACTCGACTTTAGGAAACAGATTGGTCACCCACTTTCAACTAGGCCCTACCTCCAGCCTTCCCCACCTCCCAATAACAGTGTCATACGTTCACCACGAGATTGAGCTGTTGATTAATCTACTCCCTTTCCAAAAGCCCACCAGCAATGACCATATCTGTAAAACAGGAGCTTATAGGGACATTTCAAAGCAAAACACCTGCTATTTGCCCTAAAGAAAGAAAATCTTAATGCTAAAACACGTGCTTGATGATCACACGTGCTGTTAAATGATTGACCAGATTAATACTGTGTTATATGCATATGTAATGGAATACAACTTACTAATAGAAAAGAATAAGCTAGTTATACTCAACAACGTGGTTAAATAACGAAGACATTTAGCAAGGCCAGTGTCAATATGTTGCATACCATATGGTTCTATTTCTTATATTTAAGGAAAAATCAATTATATAGAGGTAACAAAGCAATGGCCAGGGAACATCACCAGAAAATATTACCACAATGAGACAGCATGAATGATGGGATGAAGATTTCAGTTTATGCAGCTCAAACTGTTCTGTTATGGGAAAGTAGAGAAAGAGTTAGACAGACAGACAGACAGACAGACAGACAGACAGACAGATGATGGAGATAGGAAACTGTGCCTGTGAACACTCAAAACCTCGTACAAGACAGATTCATGGTCATTGGAAGATGAAGGCAGGGATTTGAGGCACTGAGTTTGAAGTCATTTTATGGACTCATAATATCTCCCCTCCTTTAGGAAGAATAATGTTCTGCTGGTCCTTGTGCAATCTCACCTCCCTACAGTCACTTCTGTCTAAAGAACAGACATCAACCACAACAATCTGTCATATGACTACAGACGTTCCTGTCCTTTAATCTTTGCTGGGAATAACATAAGCTGCTGAGTTTTATACATTTTGTTGTTACAGATATGGAGACAGAAGTTGGAAAACTGTGAGTTTCTTGGTAGTTGTTTGTCAGCACTCCCATGATAGCAGGACCTAAACTATACAGATTACAGCAAAGAGTAAGACAGACACTTGGCTTCAAGGACCTAGCAAAGGCCAAATGAACACTGTCAACAAACAATATTCAATTACCATAATCTCAAAAGCTTCTGGAGGTGGGTGGGGCAAGATGGGACACAAGAAAGCTTTACTGAAGCCAATCTCTTTCAAACTTTCTCTCGTCCTGACTGTTGTCACTTGCAGAGCATTCACGTTCTTGCACAAGGCAGAGGAACCTCCCTGATGTCTGTGCAAACTTTGTTTCCATATTCTTGAGGAGATGCTAAAGGGTTATACAGCTCTGACATGCTCTGGCCAAGTGTTCTTTTCCCAGAGTATCAAGAAACCCTTTGTTTTCCAGACAGGGAGATCCCTTACAAATCAGGAGAATGGTTGAGAGAGCCGGGGAACTGAAGTCATCTGAGGGTGAAGGTCCAGGAGCGTCAGCTAAGGCACAGTGGGACTCGGAGCATGGTAGGCTCCATGCTGTCTGAATCAGTGCTAAGCCTTTATTTTTCTGTGTCATCAGTTCCATGGTGTGTGTCTCTTATGTAAGTGCACCAAAAATCTATTTTTATCACAGTCTAAGAAAAGGCCATCCATTCCAACTTGTACAGTTGCACTGTGTAATGGCAACAATTAAAAACACTCAGGCTGTATGTTAAGCTAAGTCTACCTACTAGGAGGAAAATTCTGGCTTTTCTTCTTAGCATCATTTTCTGAAAACCTAGAGAACCTTCTGGAAATGTCACTTCAGTTTCTGAGAGAACTGCTTCCTTGACTTTTGTGCAGAAATAAGTTTATATCAACTTGGTAGCCTTTTTATAATTATTTTTTTACTTTTTATGATTATTTATAATAATTTTATAGTTATTTTTCACACAATTATTCTTCATCATTTATGGATTTTATATTATTATCAAGGCCACAATGTCCACCTCATTGTGTTGCGTTCACACTGAGAACTAAGAATTGTATGGTAGTCACAAAAACAGCTTTATAAGGTAACCACAATGACTCTTATTTTACATAAGAAAAAGTAAAGGTTCAGAGAGATAGGGAAGATCGAAAGAGATACAAAATGGTATAATAACTAGATTTATTTTTTTTTCAATAAAAAGTAGTATTGATTGTGGAAAACATAGCCTTCTGGTCAGTGAGAGAGGAAAGAATTATTTTTCATTTTATACCCTCCAATACTGCTTGGATTTTTCCCATCTATCAATGTGGTATAATTGTAAATTTATAATAAGTCCATTTCTTTTTAGACATAAGAAAACATAACTTTTTAAAAATGAAACTCATTCTAGCCAAACCTCTAGTTGCTCTGTCTGGTAACATCTGCTTTTTAAGACTTATTTTGAACTAGGCGTCTACATGTGGTCATATGTGTGCCTGTGAGTACAAGCCAGTACCCAGAGAGTCCAGAGGAAGGAATGGGACCCACTACAGTTGGAGTTGCAGGTGGCTGTGAACTTCAAGACTTGGGTGCTGGAGACCAAGCTTAGCTCCCCTTGAAGAACAGTGCGTTCTCCTCACCCTGTCCTATCTCTGTCCCTCATTTAGGATTCTCTAGGAAGTCATGAGTTGATGATTCTGATACTGTGCCCATGAGACAATGGTGCAATCTCCCTTTTACTGTATTAGTGGCTTAAGATGGGGAAACACTCTTAGATTATGTTTGCTGTTTGTATTAAGCAATCTAAGCTATTTAATGAAAATATTTAGTCTGGGTAACTTATAAATAAGATAATTTCATATTTCACAGTTCTGGCAGTTGGAAAGCTCATTGAAAGTCCTGGGCAGTCGCTGGTGATACCTGGTATCCTTACATCAAAGAAGAAACAAACAAGTCCACTGGGCTTCTTCTAAAGGATACAGTTAAGACTTGAAGATAGTTTGTCCCCAGGGACTGTGTGCTGGATCCTCAGTGTAGAAATGCTGGTTATTAATGTGATGGGACTTTAAGAGAAGGGCCTTGTGGAATAAAATTAGGTCCCAGGGGCTCCAACCTCATAAATAAATTAATACCTTCTCAAAGAAGTGGACCAAGCCTTGTGTGACTGGATTCCTTTTTATATATTGCTGTTGTTACACAGCAAGACCATGTATGTTCATGGACACCCTTCTGCACATTGCCAGTCTCTTTTCTGAAACTCTAAATGCTGTGGTGCAGCCAAGAAACCCTCACTAGGACACTGTTGGTATGCTTTTTGGACCATCCACCCTTTCGAAAAGTGGGACAAATGAACTTATTTTCCTATATCTAACCAAGCTCACTCAGGGTATCTTTGTCAGAATCAAAAGCTATTCCAGGATAGGGGCTAATCCTAGTCATAAGGACCTAGCCTTCATGACCTAGGGATCTGGCTTCAACATTTGGGTTTTGGAGAAAAAGCAGACTGCAGTAGTATTTGTAACTCTGTATGGCTGCAATTTAGGCTTCATTCTAAAATAATAATAATAATAATAAATAATAATAATAATAATAATAATAATAATAATAACCACATATGTGGGCTACAACCATGCATGGGATGAGGGCTACTAGAATTAGCTAACGGCTGTGCGTGCTGAGAGACCCCATTGTTGATGAAGAAATTCTAGAGTAATGCCAGCATTTCCACTCATCTTCCCTGGCTCTGTATCACTTGTGTTAGACAGCTATTTAGTAACAATGCAAGAAAAGTTTCCCACTTCCAGATACTGTGCCAGTTGGCCAGATTAACACCAGGGAAGAGTTAATTATCATGGAGAAGGCAGCTCCTCTAATAACATCCCTTTATCTGCCTTGCCCAAATTGGTATTTGCTTGGGTGGGTTTGATCCTGAGTCTTCGTTAAACAGCACAGCCTGAGCTTCTTCAAGAAGCATTATTCTGAGGCTTCTGATGCCCACCTGCATCTTGATATGCAGAAATGTGCTTGAAGTTCTCTCCTGGGAGAAGCATTAAAATTGGGTCATGGAGAAAAACAGGTTACAAAAGCCTCTCTGAGGACATGAGCCCTTCAAAATGAGTATGAATACACATGGCAAGAAGTCTAGAAAACAAAATCTGATCAAGATTATCTGTGTGGGATTATTGGCTACATGCATTGGTCTTACACTGATACATATTCCTTACATCTTTTCCGGGATATATATATATATATATATATATATATATATATATACATATATATATATACATATTTATATACATATTCTTCCACCACATAAAATAACAAAGCTAATTTACATGTGTAATTCAGAGTAGGACAACATTTTTATAGTATTTTTATTAATTCTTTGGGAATATCACACATAATATAATTTGCTCAAATTTACCCCTACCTCTCCCCTTAACTCCTTGCAGACCCACCCCATTCTCCTACCAACCCTGCCTCTCAACATCATGTTCCTTTTTTTTTTTTTTTTGATAACCTAGTAGTTTCAATTTGTGCTATCTGCACACACATAGGTTTGGGGCTATTAACTGGAGGAGCACGTTCAGTCTATCATGGCCAACAGCCTTAGAGAAAGTGGACTCTCTCTCTCCGCTAGCAACCATCAACTGTCAACAGTTCCCCACCTAAGGGCAGTGGTGATGAGTCCCCACCTCCCCAAACCCATACTAAAATGCTGACCGGCTTGATCTTGTGCAGGCAACCACAGCCCCCATGAGTTCATAAGCACAGCAGAATTTTTACAAGGCTATGAAAAATATTATAAATCCAACCCACCTTTATTTTGGAGTTGGCAGGCAGTACTTTGCCCTTTGCCTACTCTGATTCACTTGCTGAAATTTATATTTGAAGTGAGTTTGTTTTCTGGTTTGTTTGAATGAACTTTAACCAGAAAGGCATGAGGAACTGCAAAGCACCAACAATTAAATAACATGTTTTATAGGTAGAGTTTATTACAACTAAAAACAATCTCTCTCTTCCTCTCTCCTCCCCCCCTCTCCCCATGAGATGTTCTCTGAAAGATCCAGTGGGAGGAGCTAACAGCCAAAAGAGAGAAAGCACCCCAGTATATGTAAGCAAATCCCTCAATAAGGAAGGTTTTGTCCACTTCCCATTTGATTGCACATTGCAGAATTACTGGTTTGGCACTTCTTCAGCCAGAACTTTCAAAGCAGGAAGCCTTTCTCAGCATGAAAAAAGACCACATAGCTGGCTACATACAGAAGAATGGCAGCCGGTGGTCACAGCCTGACTATGAAGGACACTGGAATTTTGAATAGTATAGATAGGATTTCCTCATTTAGTCAACATGAGTTTATCTGTCCCTCCTTAGACAGCAGATTTATCTAAGAGCTTGTGGGAGTCTAAAAAAAAACCAAAAACATAGCATTCTCCTTCCTTGACTGTGTTTAAAATCTCGAGTGATAAGAGGAAGAGATGAAAGTCAAAATGCAAGATGGATCTTTTAGACAGCTACTGGGAGACATGGCTTAGACGAGGACTAAAATTGAGATTTCTGACATAGAAACCCCATAATGCACAGCTTTGCAAGCCCAAATATAGACAGTACTGAAGGCACTGGTCTGTATTTTGAGGGTTGCCCCAGTAAACACATAGCACACGGGAATACATTAAAGAGCCTCTTTCCTAGAAACAGAAAAGCCCACAAAGAACGCAAGCAGGAGTAACACCAGCCTGAGCATGCACAGCTGCTGTTCACAATGCACTAGGTAACAAATGCAGTGGGTAAGGAAGGCAGAGGGCGACTGTGTAAAAAACATTTTCCTCTTGACAGAGGTCTAAGAGGTCTCACTTTTGTACTATTCTTTACATACACAGCGCTCTAAAGTTGACAAAGGACCACTTATCTTCTTCAGCTTTATTTCTTCATCTTTAGGGCATCATATGACTCCAAATTTGGCTTTGGCTACTCAGGCTGACCTCATAATCTGTAGACGGGACTGTTACCAGCATTTGGGTGACTACTGAGCTTGCCTGCAGTTTCTTTCAGGTTCAAATTTTTACTCTTCTACATTGGCTTCCTTCCTGAGATAGGTCAGCCTCTGCCTATGTCAAATGCCACTGAAATTAAACAATGTAAACAAGATAAAAATATGCTAAAACATTTACAGTCATTTACCATCATTATCAACCTAAGGAAAAATCCAGGGAAGGTAAATGTTAAATCATTTTTTAAAGCTGACTAATTGAACATTCAAGTAAGAGCAACATGAAGTTGTAATTTATAGTTCTCTGCTCTATGAAGAACCAGTGCACTCAAAGATAGAATTTATCCACATCATGCACTTTGCTCATATCTACTGCTCCAATGGATTTTTTTCTTTTCATTTTAAAAATAGTATTCACATCACAAACAGCTGGGCTCCCAACACAAGGGCAAATTCAATTCTGAAGCTATTTGTTAATACCTAAATATTCACAGAGAATAACCATAAATAAAGTCATTGGCAAAATGGGAAAGTTAGTAAAAAGTAAACAGATGGATACATGGCCTCTATTCTTTCAGTCAACAAAATCTTTCTGAGAACATTCATTGTGGCAGGCACTGTGTTAGGAGCTGAGGTTTATGCTAATAAATAAGGCTAAGCTCCTGCTGTAGACTATTTACCTGAATGCAATATGTGTGTGTGTGTGTGTGTGTGCGTGCGCGTGCGTGCGTGCGTGTGTGTGTGTGTGTGTGTGTGTGTGTGTGTGTGTGTGTAGCACCACTAGGGCAAAGTGTCTCATTGACAGGTAACAAAGTCTATGTTCCTGTTCCCTTTGGTGCATTGGTTGTAGTGTATCTAGCTATCCTGTACTCTATGGCTAAAATCCGATTATAAGTGAATATATGTACCTGTATATGTACTGGTGTAAGAAGTAAACTATCTTAAACAAAACAACAGCAGACATCATGTTGGGGTGGACTAACCTAAACAAAGTGGTTTGTTCTACTGTTGATTTATGACAATTTCCCCAGATTCACAGTAAAGCAAAAAGAATTAGGTGTGTATACAGTCTACACATGAGAGGGGGAAGGCATATAGTATTTTAGTTAAGGCTTCAAAGAATTTCTGGGAAACTCATTCTTCAGGCTAACAACCCTAGGCTCTCCAACATTTTTGGTTCAAAAGTGTTGTATGAAGTGTATGGGTCAGTGAATAGCTGATTTTCCCTTTGCTGACAAACTAAAAAGCTAGGAGCCCTATGTCAGATCCCAACTTGTTTTGGAAATTGTACTTTTTCTTGATTACTGAAGGTCTGAAGATTCTGAAGGAAGGATAGACATACATGGGCTGAACTAGCAGGTGAGCTGAATCTTAGAATAAAGGTAGAATTGGTTTTTTTAATAATTTTTTATGTTTATTTATTATTTCAGGCTACATCTCCATCAATGTGCCCTCTTTCTAAACCCCCCCAGTCCCACCCTCCCACCCTCTACTCCCTAGCCCTTCCAACCCACATCTCTGAAGTGGAGTGTCCCTATATATCAGTCCCCCACCCCAGTTCAGCAGTCATATGAGGGCCAAGAGCCTCCTCATACACTGGGGGCCTACAAGGCAGCACCACTAGGGCAAAGTGTCTCATTGACAGGAAACAGTCTATCTTCCTGTTCCCTTTGGTGCATTGGCTATAGTGTAGCTATCATGCACTCTATGGCTAAAATCTGATTATAAGTGAATATATGTCATGTGCATCCTTCTGGGTCTGGGTTAGCTCACTCAGGATGAGCTTCTCTAGTTCCATCAATTTGGTTGCAAATTGCATGATTTTGTTTTTCTGATGACTGAGTAGTATTCCATTGTGTAGATGCACCACAGGTTTGGTTTTTTTTTTTTCCATTCCTTGGTTGAGGGACGTCTGGGTTGTTTCCAGTTTCTAGCTATTACAAATAAGGCTGCTGTGAACATAGATGAGGTAACTTCTTGTGGTTTGGTGAGGAATCTTTTGGATGTATACCCAGAAGTGATATGGCTGGGTCTTGAGGTAGAGCTATTCCAAGTTTTCTAAGATATCTCCAGACTGCTTTCCATAATGGTTGCACAAGATTGCACTCCCACCAGCAATGGAGAAGTGTTCCCCTTTCTCCACACCCTCGCCAGCATGTGCTGTCATTTGAGTTTTTGATCTTAGCCATTCTGACAGGTGTGAGATGGAATCTCAGAGTTGTCTTGAGTTGCATTTCTCTGGTGATTAAGGATGCTGAGCATATCTTCAACTGTCTCTCAGCCATTAGGGATTCCACCTTTGTGAATTCTCTGTTTAGCTCTGTTCCCCATTTTTTGATTGGATTATTTGGTTTCTTGGCATTTAATTTCTTGAGTTCTTTGTAAATTTTGGATATTAGCCCTCTGTCAGATGTGGGGTTGATGAAGATCTTTTCCCATGCTGTAGGCTGCCCTTTTGTTCGTATGACAGCGTCTTTTTCCTTACAGAAGCTTTTCAATTTCATGAGGTCCCATTTACTGATTGTTGGTCTTAGAGCCTGAGCTATCAGTGTTCTGTTCAGGAAGTTGTCACCTGTGCTGATGAGTTCGAGGGTTTTCCCCACTTTCTCTTCTAATAGATTTAGTGTGTCAGCAAAGGCAGAATTGCTAAACCTCAATTAATAAACATTGATATAGAGAAAGAATCAGGCCAACACACGGCAGGTATAAAATCCTTGCATCAGTGCTTTTAATTTGTAAGTTGATTTTCAAGTCTGCTGGAGATCTGAATGCCTGTGATCCCAGGCCTGAAACAAATGCAGAAAAAAAATGACTATAAATTTATAACACTCTGGACAGCTCTCCGCATCTGGTTTTTACTCATATTTGAAATGAGATTGAGGAGAGAAGAAGTTGTCAGATTTTTCTATGGGAAATACATAAACAGAACAAGCTTGTGGTTGTCTGTTTCTCTGTTATTTCACAGCAAAGATTATTTGTCCTACCCTCTAGTCTCTAAAGCGTGCTGCCTGCTTTTTTGGATGACCTCATCAGAGTGGCCTTTCCTACTCATTTTTACCAGCACTCACTTTTTAATGGTAAATAAATGACAGCAAGATAGACAAGGAAGATAAGTTGAAAAATTCTAAACTCTTGATTGAGAAGCAGCTGCCACAGACTGTTCACATGTCCCTAAAATTCAGACATTTTAGTCCCAGTCCCGTGGGATAGTATGTGGGTATGAGACAATTGGGAAGTGAGATTAGGGTTAACATGGTCCATAAGGTGGAACCCCTGTGATAGTTAGTGTTGTTTTAAAAAAGATAATGAAGTGTGAGACTCTCTGTATACATTCCCCAAGCAAAATTCATGTCCTGATGCAACCAAGACACTATCTCAGACATCCAGCTCCAGAAACACAAACAATAAGATAACCGTTTGTTTCACGGTTATCAGCAGCCTGTTGTGAGACAAAATTTAATACTGAGAGGTGACAAGCTGTTTTACCAAGTATGTACAGCACATGGAGGTGGGGAGAACAGGACTGTCGGCCCAGTCAGAAGAATCATGTTAATGGTGGTTCTGATGAAGAAAAAGAGTTAGAAATAGACTTAAGTGGAGTCTATTGCTTTGGTTCTCCTTTCCTCCTTTCCCCAAGGACCTAATATTTTATTATGTCCTCTCCTAGATTTCCTTTGGTTAGGATATGTTGAGAAGGAAGTTGAAGCAAAGTTCCAGGAGTGAAATTACAGTGTGATAAGAGTGTGGAGAAAATTAATCTTATTTTTCCCTACATGGGATGCAACACTGTGAAATTCAGTTTTCAATAGAAAGAGAGACCCTATAATTCTCCTAAAACATAGTTCCTTATCTCTCTAACAAAGTTTAAGCTAGCATTAATAAATTAAAAGAGAAATTTCTTGTCTCTCCACCCCTGTTTTGTTGTATGCCTGTTTCATATCGTTGCCTGTGCTATAATTCATACTTTTGATACCATTTCTGATGTGTAAAGTTGTAAATGTCTTATAAAGAGTTCAATTGTAAGTTGGATCCAAGATGGCGCAGACCATAGAGCAGTGCATCTGAGTAGTAGGTGAATGAGATTAGTCACTGTGTTGTGAATGTGAGGTCCCCTAGCCGACAGTGAAACACAGATGGTGTTTGAATTCCCATGGCAAACATTGTGACTGGTCACCAGGTAAAACAGCCCATGCAGTTCCTGGGAACACCACCCTGAGAACAGCCAGCTCCGTCACTGGTCTGGAGAGGAGCTCCAGCTAGAGGAGATCTAGCCCAGGAGTGGATCCAGCCCATGACTCCAGCCACAGACCAGCGGCCCCCGCCTGTCTGCCTGATATCCAGCCTGCACTCAGACCTGTACACCCAAGAGGGAAAAACAGCCGCACCACAAGAGCAAAGATAAGTGATATATTTTTCCGGAGTTTCCAACATAGCAGCACAGTGTGCACTGTAGTGGAGAGGCAGAGACCTAGCCCAGTCACAGCAAAGCAATTAGGAGCCAAAACTGACTGCAAACAGAGCCTGCGACTGTGTGTTCTCCAAAAATACTGGGGTGGGTGGGTCACTCGCCCTAGCACCCAAGCATCTGAGGCAGTCAACAACAGGCACACTGAGGCCGGCACCCTTCTTGGGTGGAGCTCCCTGCCTGCACGGTCAGCCTAGCTGGGGAGCCAGACCGACTGGGTCAGTGAGAGGAGACCAACCACAGCTCGACGTGCCTTTCTGAGGAGACCTGCCAGCTCCTAGGTCCTCAGAGGCTAGCCCTCTCCCCACTCTAATCCCCTCTATATTGGTCCAATTGGGTCACAAACAGTTGAGGAGAGTGGCAGCCACCCTCCTCTCCGAGAGCCAGTCAGTCTATTACAGGAACCTGCCGGC
This sequence comes from Lophiomys imhausi, assembly GCA_907164525.1. Lineage (NCBI taxonomy): Eukaryota > Metazoa > Chordata > Mammalia > Rodentia > Muridae > Lophiomys > Lophiomys imhausi. Next base: position 12,054,821 of record CAJQZJ010032322.1, read on the forward strand.
CATCTGGAGGTAAACACCAGGATCTCAGGATCAGCCAACCCCCAGGGCAGGGAGTTTTCCTGAGCAACAAGGTCAACTGACAAAAGTAACAAAGAGACAACACCTGGGTCAAATCAGATGACAAAAGGTCAACACAAGAACATGGTTAAAAACAAACAAACAAACAAAAAACCCAAAACAATAGGATGTCTCCAGATCCTAGCAATAATGCTACAGACAACTCTGGACAGCTGAACACGATTGAAACAAATGAAAATGACCTTAATCCTATACTTATACTAATAATAAAAGGCCTAAGGGAGGAAATAAAAAACCTCAGAGAGCAACAACAAAGTACTGCAAAGGAGGTGATGGAAATAAATAAAGCACTTAAAGGAATGGAAGACCTGAAAAGAGAAATGGAAGCAATGAAGAAAATCCAATCCGAGACATCTATAGAACTGGAAAACCTTAAGAAAAGAATCAGAACTACAGACACTAGCATCACCAACAGAATACAAGAGATGGAAGAAAGAATTTCAGGCTCAGAGGATAAAATTGAAGAAATTGATACATCTGTCAAAGAAAATGTCAAATCTAAAAAAGTCCTGACAGAAAACCTTCAGGAAATCAAGGACACAACGAAAAGACGAAATCTCAGGATAATGGAAATACAAGAAAGAGAAGAGTCCCACCTCCATGGACCAGAAAATATCTTCAACAAAATCTTTGAAGAGAATTTCCCAAATCTAAAAAAAGAGATGCCTATAACTGTACAAGAAGCTTACAGAACTCCAAATAGATTAGACCAGAAAAGAAAATCCTCCTGCCACATAATAATTAAAACACTAAATGTACAGAACAAAGAAAAAATTTTAAAAGCTGCTATGAAAAGAGTCAAGTAACATATAATGGCAAACCTATCAGAATCACACCTGACTTTTCTTCAGAGACTTTAAAGCCAGAAGAGCCTGGACAGATGTCTTGAAGACCCTAAAAAACCACAAATGCCAGGCCAGACTACTATTCCCTGCAAAATTGTCAATCAACATAGATGGAGAAAACAAGATATTCCATGACAAAGCTAAATTCAAACAATATCTATACACAAATCCAGCTCTACAGAAGATGTT
>CAJQZJ010032322.1:12065932-12097496 GCA_907164525.1 Lophiomys imhausi
GCAGTGTAAGTCAGAAATTCAGACTTAACGTTAAGACGTGAAGAGCAGTCTGGGGATGTGGCTCAATGGGAAAGAGTGCTTGCTGCACAAGAATGAGTGCTTGTGTTTGGACCCCCAATACCCATGTAAAAAGAAGTGGGCATGGCAGTACCAGCCCATAATTCCAAAGCTATGCAGGCAGAGACTACCAGCCAACCTAGCTGAAAGACAGCAAACTCCCCAGGTTCAGTCAGAGACACAATCTCAAGGGAATAAGACAGAAAGTGATCGAAAAGAATGCAAGATGTCCTCCTCTGGCCTCTGCATGCACCAACATGAATCAAAACAGTTGCATACTACACACAGATCTGACCACACCTACATATACCACACACATATACCCATGTGCCACACATAACCCCAAAAAATAACAAGTGAGATAAAGAACACAGAAATAATTAAAAATGTATTTTTATCCTTAATTGATTCAACAAAGAAGTTTTTTTTCAAAACAATAATAGTTACAATGTATCTGGCAATGTGTATGTTACCATATATTGTGTTTGTATGTGTGTATATATATGCTTATGTCTGCTTATATATAGGAGAAAGAATAATAATGATAAAAATACAAAAGTGAAAAATATTCTAAGCTACTAACATGAAGTACTTTTTGAAAGTAGACTTATTCTAGCATATATATATATACATACACACAAATATGTACATATATGTATAAAGCTATAGAGCAACTACTTAAAAACAGCATAAAGATAACATACAAAGTGTTATCTTTCAATCCGGGTTAAAGTAGAAATCATTCTGTCACCTTGGAGCTAAACCAGCTCTAGTGTATATATTTTGAAATCCCAAAGGACAATCTGCCTGCGTCGAGAAGGCCTTTTGTAAGTAGCCTCCAAACCTAGGTCCCTCCAAATCCCATGTGTGTGTCTCTGAACTCTAATTATTGGGAACAGGAACCTGTGTTTCTCATCTGAAGGGATCAAAGATGTGTTCCACCACTCCTGGATCGAAGTCTTTCTCTATTTAGAGTTTACCCTGCATCAGGCTGACCCTGAACTCCGGGATCTGCCTCTTTCTGTCTCTAGTGTGCTGGGAGCTGGGACCAAGGGTGTACTCTTCTTGAATGGTGGGACCAAGAGTATGCACCCTCACCACCCCGCTCCGTATGACTCCAGAGTACATAAGACCACCAACTCTAAGGTGCCCCCCCCCCTTGTCTCCACTGAAGTCAAAGGCATGGGCCAATACCACAATTCTCATGTATTTTACCTTAGCTCCACGTCTTCTCTACACCTGGAGGTCTGCAAATCCAGGCCGAATGGCTGTATCCTCTGTTCCATTCACAGTGTTTCAGCCCTGCCCCCTGCCTTTTTTTTTTTTTGAGTCCTTCATAACCCCTGCTCTACAATCAATGTCTGTCAGAGAAATGGGGTCAAATGACTGAAGATTGATGCTGTAATGTATGGAGAGAAAATGGGAGCTGTCCAGGCAGCCACTGGTATGTCATTTCTTAGTTTGGGAAGCTGCAGCCCTGCACTTCCTATATAATCAGATATATTTGTCCCTCTCAGGTCTCTGAGGTGGTTGAAGAATAGATAGCTAGAGTCTCATAGTTAAATTTTGAGTTGTTTGGGAATCAAGAGGGTGTTCTAAGAAGATGCTTTTTAATTTGTGATGAAAGTTGAGTTGGATATAGAACTTTAAACTCATGGAGATAGGTCGACAGTAGAATGTTGAAGTCAGGTGCCAAATACATATAGACTGGACATTGGGATTGTATGCCAAGCCATATAACTCTCATAATTTTGGCCTAATTACCTCTGTTGTTTTGTATTGTATTTATTATTATAAGAGTAAGAGCCATTTGTTGGACTGAAAGGGGGAGCTGTTGGGGGGAAAAGATATATCTTAAACTTAAAAAAAAAGGAAGGGGATGGGTGGGTTGAGGCGGAAGAGGGTGGGAGGGTGGGACTGGAGGCGGGGTAGGGAGGGGATTTCAATTGAGATGTAACTTGAAGAAATAAAAAATAAAGTAAAAAAAAAACAGCATAAAGAAATATAACTGATATGTGAAAAAAAAGAGGAGAATGTGGAATTATAACAATGTTCTACTGAAACCACAAAAAAAAAAAAAACAGAAAAAAAGTACAAGACAAGAGTAGGAATGAAGTAAAAACAAAACATGATATGACGGAAAAGAGAAATAACAGAGCCCATTAAATATAGCCATCAATATCCCTTTCTTGGGAATGGATAGGCCAAGCAGGCAAAAAAAACAAAAAAACAAAAAAACAAAAAACCCCAGCAACTATAAAGATGATCTTCACACAAACAACTGATGTGACAGATGTCAATAGACTGCTCTAAACAATCACAACAGCACACACATTATTACCTTGAACGGACATTCACAAAGAGAAGCCCCATGCTAAACCATCAAACAGACCTTACAACTTTTTTTGTTATTTTTTTTAATAATTTATTTTTTATTTCTTCAAGTTACATCTCAATCACAATCCCCTCCCTACTCCCCCCTCCAGTCCCACCCTACCACCCTCCTCCCCCTCAACCCCCCATCCTCTTCCCTTCTTTTTTTTTTTTTTTAGTTTAAGGTATTTCTTTTTCCCCCCATCAGCTCTCCCTTTCAGTCCAAAAAATGGTTCTTTTTCTTATAACTATAAATACAATACAAAACAACAGAAATAAATAGGCCAAAATTATAAGAGTTATATGGCTTAGCATACATTCCCAATGTCCAGTCCATATGTATTTGGCACCTGACTTTAACATTCTACTATCTACCCATCTCCATGAGTTTAAAGTTCTATATCTAACTCAGCTTTCATACTAACTTGCCTCACAATTTTAAAAATATCTTCTTAGATCCAGAACACTCTCTTGATTCCTAAACAACTCAAAATTTAACTATGAGACTCTAGCTATCTATTCTTCAACCCCCTATTCTACTCCAAGTAGAAGATGAGCATCGAAGAATCTCCAGTGGGAGATGATTGAATTGGTGGTAAGCCTTTCTCTTGGCCAGAAAAACCCCTTGCTTCAACTGTAGACAGACTTCTGTCCAAAAAGGACAAAACTTGGAAGCAGATAAGTCAACAGCCTAGTTCTGCCAAGACAGGGTATGTAAGTCCTTCATAATTCCTGCTCTACAATCAATGTCTGTCAGAGAAATGGGGCCAAATGGCTGAAGATTGATGCTGTAATGTATGGAGAGAAAATGGGAACTGTCCAGGCAGCCACTGGTATGTCATTTTTTAGTTTTGGAAGCTGCAGGCCCTGCACTTCCTATATAATCAGATATATTTATCCCAGACCTTACAACTTACAAGGACAGGAGTGCAACTCTCTAGCTACACACCACACTGCAATTAAGCTAGAAATCAATAACAGTTAACCAAAAAAAAGTCATAAAACTCACAGAGACTAGAATATACATTTCTAAATAGCACCTCAGAAAATAAATTCCAAATATTTTGAATGTAGTTAAAATGAAAACCCAGCCTCCAAAATTTGTGGGTGAAATACTCAGAGAGAAACCTGTTGGAAAAATTGTCTTCAGAAAATAAGAAAGGGCAAAGTAAACACATAAAGATGGGGGGGGGAGGAAAAAATCAATGGGGCATAAATCAGTGAAACTGGAAAAAGAAATAAACACAGAAAATCAATGAAATAAAAATTAGCTTCATTGACCTTGACAAGAAAATAAAATTGATAAGCTTCTAGAAAGGTAAACTAAAAGAAAAAAGAACACTAATTATTATCATCAGAATTGAACATAGTCCATATATGTTGTTTATAATAAAAATACAATGAACAACTCTATGTACACAAATTCAATAATGTAATTGAAATTTACTAATTCCATAAAAGATACAATTTGTCAAAAGTAACATGAAAAGAAACCAAAAATATTAAGTCTATAACGATTAAAGAAATTAAGTTAATCTGTAAACTTCTCAAACAGAAGTTACCATACAAAAACTAAGTTCACTGGTAATGTTAACTGCATATTTGAGAAAGAAATTATACAAGTTCTCCAAAGTCCACAATCTCTTTTAGAGGACAGAATCAAATAAAATGCTTCTTAACTCATTCCACAGGGTCAGCAAACATCAAAAGCTAGAAAAGATATCTTAAGGGAAAATCATAGACCAATTCCTGTCATAAATATATATGCAAAGTCCCAAGAATATTTTATACAATATGATGTGTAAAACAATATGTTTTATGCATCAAACAATGTGTAAAAACAATCAGTCACCATCACCAGGTAGAATTTACCTCAGATACATGAAGATGGCTTAACACCAAACAAAAACAGTCAATAAATTAAAATTGGAAAGAAAGTCACAGCCAGGTGAAAATATCTCAAAAACTCCTTCAGGTAGCATCATACCAATGGAAGCCTAAGAAATGGAAATGTCCTTTAAGTTCAAAAAAATGGAGGAGGAGGTCTGTTCTCACCATTACTTTTTTATTATTATTAAATATTTTTTTACTTCAAGTTACATCTCCATCACAATGCCCTCTTTCCTCCCCTCCCAGTCCCACCCTCCCACCCTCTACTCCCTTTCCCTTCTATCCTACTCCTGCCCCTGGCCCAGTTCAGCAGTCATATGAGGGCTAAGAGCTTCCTCATATACTGGGGGCCTACATGGCAGCACCAGTTGGGCAAAGTTGTCTCATTAACAGCTAACAAAGTCTATGTTCCTATTCCTTTTGGTGCTTTGGTTATTGTATAATTATCCTGTACTATATGGCTAAAATATTATTATAAGTGAATAGATGCCATGTGCATCTTTCTGAGTCTGGGTTAGCTCACTCAGGATGAGCTTTTCTAGTTCCATCCATTTGGCTGAAAATTGCATGATTTCTATGTTTCTGATGGCTGAGTAGTATTCCATTGTGTAGATGTACCACAGGTTTTTTGTTGTTGTTGTTTATCCATTTGTCTGTTGAGGGACATCTGGGTTCTTTCCAGTTTCTATTATCACCCTGCACAAAACTTAAGTCAAAGTGGATCAAATACCTTAACATAAAGCCTGGCACTCTAAATCTAATAGAAGAGAAAGTGAGGAAAAGCCTTGAACTCATCGGCACAGGTGACAACTTCCTGAACAGAACACCAACAGCTCAGGCTCTAAGACCAACAATCAATAAATGGGACCTTATGAAACTGAAAATCTTCTGTAAGGCAAAAGACACTGTCATTCGAACAAAACGGCAGCCTACAGACTGGGAGAAAATCTTCACCAACCCCACATCTGACAGAGGGCTAATATCCATAATTTACAAAGAACTCAAGAAATTAAATGCCAACAAACCAAATAATCCAATCAAAAAAATGGGAAAAAGAGCTAAACAGAGAATTCACAAAGGAGGAATCCCTAAAGGCTGAGAGACACTTGAAGAAATTCTCAGCATCCTTAATAATCAGAGAAATGCAACTCAAGACGACTCTGAGATTCCTTCTCACACCTATCAGAATGGCTAAGATCAAAATCTCACATGACAACACATTCTGGCAAGGATGTGGAGAAAGGGGAACCCTCCTCCATTGCTGGTGGGAGTGCAGGCTTGTACAACCACTATGGAAATCAGTCTGGCGATGTCTTAGAAAACTTGGAATAGCTCTACCTCAAGACCCAGCCATACCACTTCTGGGTATACATCCAAAGGATTGTTCACCAAATCACAAGGAAGTTTCCCCATCTATGTTCATAACAGCCTTATTTGTAATAGCTAGAAACTCACCATTACTTTTTAAAAATTATTTCTTTTGAGATTGTGATATATTATTTCCCTCTACCATTTCCTCCCTTCAAACCTTCCCATATACCTCTCTTTGTTCTCTTTCAAATTCATTGTTGTTACCTGCATATATGTATATGCATATATTCCTAAATACATAAATATATACACCTGCTCAGTCCATATAATGTTACCTGTACGTATTCTTTTAGGGCTGACCACTTGATAATGGTTAACCAACTGGTGTGCTCTTCCCTGGGGAAGACTATTTCTCCCACGCTCAGCATTCCTTGGTTGCCTATAGTTCTATACCTTTAAGGCCTCATGGTCTTTTCCTTACCCATGTTGGTATGTCTATTGTTGCTCTTGGTCATCTCATGTTTAGACAGTCATACTGGTGAGATTTTTATGGGTGTTGCTTCTGACATTCATAAGAGATACAATCTCACAGCAAACTTGGTGTTACTCTGGCTCTTCCAACCTTTCCAACGCCCTGTCCTGCAATGATCCCTCCTGACCCTTGGGTACAGGAGTTTGACTGGAGATGTACCTGTTGGGACTGGGCTCCAAAACTCTTCACTGTCATTGGTTGTGGTTTTCTGTAATGGCCTCCTGTTGCAAAAGAATTTTCCTTGATGAGAGGTCTCACTACTATTTTTTAACACCCTACCGGAAGTCCTAGCTCATAAGAACATTTTCATAAGAGAACAAAATAAAACTGCTGCCAGACAGTTGGATCACAGGTTAAGACCCCAAGGACCCAGACTCAGTTCCCAGAACCTGCATGGTGGCTCACACCTGTTTGTAACTCCAGTTCCAGGGGTCCAACATCTTCAAATGGTGCTTCAACAAATACACATCCATATGCAAAACAAAACAACAACAAAAAAACTTGACACTCTTCACAAAAATTAACTGAAAATGGATCACGGATCTATAAAATGCAAAACTACAAAAATTCTAGAAGATGGGAGGGCAACATACCTCAACAGACCAAAAAAATCACTTACCACACTTGAGTTTAATCCTTAGAACCCAAGGAGAAAGGGAGGATGGGAGGATGGGGGGGAGGTTAGTTGGGAGGGAGAGACTGGGAGGAGAGGAAGGAGGGGAAGCTGCACTGGGAATGTAAAGTTAATTAATTAATTAGCTCTACCTCAAGACCCAGCCATACCACTTCTAGGTATACATCCAAAGGATTCCTCACCAAACCACAAGGATGTTTCCTCATTTATGTTCATAACATCCTTATTTGTAATAGCTAGGATTTAATTAATTAATTAAAAATTAAAGCCGGGCCTTGTAGGCCCCCAGTGTATAAGGAGGCTCTTGGCCTTCATATGATTGCTGAACTGGGGCGGGGGACTGTTATATAGGGACACTCTACTCCCAGAGGAGTGGGATGGAAGGGATAAGGGGTATAGGGTGGGAGGGCAGGTCTGGAGGGGTGGAAAGAGGACACTGTGATGAAGATGTAGCCTGAAGTAATAAATAAATATTAAAAATAAATAATTAAATAAAGCCAGGCGTGGTGGCACACACTTTTTATCCCAACACTCGGGAGGCAGAGGCAGGTGGATCTCTGTGAGTTCGAGGTCAGCCCCATCTACAAAGTGAGTCCAGGACAGCCAGGGATACACAGAGAAACCCTGTCTCAAAAAACCAAAAAATAATAATAATAAAATAAAAAATAAAGTTAAAAACCGTTTTAAACATTAAGGGAAAAAACTGAGATGAGGTGGCACATACCTGGAATGAGACAGGATGTAGAGATGGAAGAATGGCCTGGAAATTCATGGCCAGCTAACCTGCTTTTTTCTAATGAGAGACAGAAAGGTAATGGATCTGGATGGGAGGGGAGATGGGAAGTACTGGGAAGAGTAGAGGGAGGGAAAACCATAATCGAAATATAGTATGTGAGAAAAGAATCTATTTTCAGTAAAAACAAAGAACAAGACAGTAGTTCAAGAAAACTTCATTGTCTCAGAAGAATCTCAGGTTCTGGCTTTACATCAGGGCAGATTTTGAAACTAGGTCCATTTTTTTTTAAACCTTAAAAATAAATGTGTTTATAAGATTTACAAGGTTAACAAGAGTGACCGCTCAAAACTTCCTCTCTACCAGCCTGCAACTCCCTGTGTCTATTGTGGTCTCTCTCTCCTGCTTCTCCTTCTGAGCCACAGTCAGTCTACAGAAGAATCACTCCCCTTTTCTCTTAACAAAAACACCTCCTCCTACCAAGCTTGTTGTCTTGACCCTACTTGTTATACTACTACTTGGGAAACTGAGGCAGGAGAACCCTCTGTTTGAGGCCAGTCTGAACTACACACAGAGAGACTCTTAAAAAAAAAAAAGCTACATTCTTGTATAGATTTTTCTTCTCAGAATTACTCATTTTCTTTGCTTTTCCTTGTATGTGCACAGAATTGTTTCACTTACTGTTTTAGAAAGTTTGATGTATTGATCACAGCTATTAACCATTCATAACTGTTTCACAAAGAAAATGGGAAATAGGTTACCATGAAATAAGAAAATTAAGAATTAGATGTTCACACAGTGGCTAGGAAGTACCAGTGTTCCCTAGCAACTTTTATTACTAACTCACCTCATGGCATTATAGGCATATGCTGCTTCATAATAAAATTCACAGTGTGGGGAAAAATGTTATTAACAGTCTTAATAGACTCTAGTATATCTAGCCTCACCAGTATATAAATAAGCTAAATATAAAACATATCAAAGGATATTTTAGTGATGTTACTTAAAAGTGACCTAGATGTTTTTAAGAATATCAATTACTTAACTTAAAATAATCCTAAAGTTAAAAGTTACCAAAAATATTTTGGAAACTTGCTTATAAGCTGGATATATTGTAAATTTAAAAGTTGGGCATTATCTCAAGGCTTTTCCCTGTTAACTACCTTTTTTCAAAGACTTATTTTATTTTTCATATATGAGTTATGTATATGAACTGAGTTACCAGTTGTGAACCATCATGTGGATTCTGGAAATTGAACCTGAGTCCTCTATAAGAGCAATAAAGGTTTTTACTTGGTGAACCATCCCTCCAGCAGCATTCCCCAATGCCAGTGATCTACTTTTGTCTGATAACTCAAGTAGACCAAAAGTGTGTGCTTATTTATATTCATACTAAAAATTCAGAATATATAACTGATTTTATTAAACCAATAATACTAAGCTACTCATATTGATCAAGATTCACCCAACCCATGTGGATATGGAATATTTGAGTTAGTTTCTGTACTTTTGACATTTAGGAAATATGTATTTCATATGAGAACATACTTAAAACAGAATAGGATTTTATCTATGAATTTGGTATTATTGTCTGGAAATAGAGAAATAGTGTATATATAATATACATACACACTAATATGCAAGAAGACACAAATAGACCTATGATCTTTTTTTTCTAAAGTGTACATATTAATCAAGAATTAAAAATAATATCACAAAACTCACTAAGAGAGCTCCGATACATGAGTTGGCTCTCATTTTTGTTGTACTTCCTACTTTCTTCAATATGTTTCTACTCAATATGAGGCTTAATACTATTTACTGACATTGGTGAAGGAGACGAGATTTTCATTTAGTCTGACATCCAATCTTTCAAAGGCTGTGGATTGCATTTTAGCAAGAGACCAAGAGGTTATTAAGCATCCCTGGGTGTGTTCAATCCTTGTTTGAGTAGACAAAATATTTCCAATTAGCCACAGGTGGTTTTCTTGGGGTCCCTGAGTTCTTTTTGAACCGTAATGGGGTAGGGATTCTTGAGGGCTGGGGAGTAGGAAGGGAATGAGCTGGCATGAGTGAACAGAAGGGTGAATGAGGTGGGAGTTCTTGGTCCACTGAGGAAATAATCAGGATCATGAGCAGACAAGACCAGAAAAGGTCAAGAGGGAGAGAAATTTAATGTCTAAAGATTTATTAAACAGACATAGTTACAGTGCACCCCGAAGATGGAGGAGTGGACTGACCTGAGGAGCGGGCTGGCCTGTACAGTAGGCAATAGCAAAAGACCTGGGGCTAGTAATTTTGTGAGAGGTTTTTTTATGAATATCTGTAAGACAGATAACATGCTCCTGGAGTTAAGATGACCCCCTCTTTCCCAAAAATTTTAGCAAATCAGATATCCTCTAAGGGATATCTTCCCATGATCCTTTAGGAAAGCCAACTAAGGGGATCAAAACCTCAAAATTAATTATATAGTCAAGCCAAGGTCTTTGGAGGATGCAGATTTTTCACAGTACCTGGCATTATGGGTAATAAGATATAGCCTGGTGCCTTAGCTCCTGATAGAATGGAAAGAACCTCACCACAGTTTCAAGGATATTAACTAGAAAGGGCATTTTAAGCATTAAGAGATACAGCTTCTGTTTCCTTGGTTACCGGGCATCTACCTCCTTTCCCAAATACTCTTACTAAGACCTCAAGGAATTTGCCATGTTTAGGACAGACTTGGGACTCACCACCTCATCTTCCCCTTCCCTTTCAGAATGAGAATCCATTCTGATCTATCATTGTATTTTAGAAGTACATAAGTGATCTGGTTTCATAATTGAAGAATTTTGTGAAGGAATCATATGAAGAATCCCACTTATACCTGACTTTAATGATGTTTAAATGATTAAAGCTTATTTGGAATGAATTAATGCCCTGGAAGATATTCAGACAAAATGTATTTTGCAATTGTGAGAGATGTGGTCTAAGTCAAGGGATAGAGCAGGTTATAGGAAAATAAATGCTGTGTCCCTCAATTCATTAGCTGAAGGCCTAATCTTAGAAGTGGACTTTTGGAAAGAAGCTAGGATCAGATCATCTGAAAGGAATCACATTCTCTCATTATAAAATTGTTGTCATGATTTCAAGAGGGGGAAGATAAGAAATATCTTTCTCCACCATGTAAAGACAATAGCAAGAAAATATTCATCAACAAACCAAAATGAGACACTATAAAAATAACCAAATCAGTTAGCTCCTTGATGAAGGGACCTTAGCTTCTAAAAGTGTGAAGTATAAATTCCTGTTGTTTAAACCACCCAGGCTGTGGGTTGCTATTTATTATTGCATTGTAAGGACACTAAAACATTAACTAAGGGTCCTGTGATGTCAGTGGGGGTCTCATATAATGCACAATGACAAGGTAAGTGCTTCAAAGACTACATACCATACCAGTCCTGACATATTCTCTACCAAAGCTGAGGAGTACAAGAAGAAACTAGCAGTGAGTTTGGGGAAGTGACTTAGTAGCAGGGTAACCACAGAGGCCATAAATGCAGATTTTACATCCTCTGTACCTCTTTCCCCAACACATTCTTCATGACCCTATGTTCCAGTTTACAGCTAATTTGTGCTTTAAGCTCTAGCACAATCATTTTTTATTTGGTCCCTTTCCTTTCGTTCTCTGTTCCAGGTACATTAGTTGCTAGGGGAACCATGATGCTTATTATAAGGGTGGAGTTCAGAGAGGCCCACAAGCACAGAGGAAAAAGAAATTTAATATCAGGGTTTGAAATATAGACCCTTAGTTGAAAAATCACAGAAGGCATATGGGTCTTTAACCTCGGAAATGCATCTTGTGTTGGACCAGCTCACCCCCTCAGGCCATAAGTAATAAAACTCTAGCAGTAAAATCACCCTACGAAGGCAGAAGTTTCTATGCTATCCTTCACTGGAGCTTTTTACATAAACAATCCATCAAGGAAAGTGCTTCTCATAAAAACTTCTGACGGAAGGATTTATGTCTTCTCATCTTTTGGATACGAGCCACAGTTAAGCTCTTACAAACCAATGACTTGTTATAGGTACATTGCCTTCTGCTAAGTTAGAGCTCTCAAATCTTTCAAGCATCCTCAGTCACCAAAAAAGTTTCTCCAAAGAACTGCCAAAAGGCCAGATCTAGAGTCTTTGAATGTCTGTCTCTCCCCAGTACGGTATACGGTAAGATCCATAGCCATTTCTCTCTGTCTTTGTCTCTCCATCTATATCTCTCTCTCCTCTCTTTCTCTCTCTCTCTCTTTCTATCTCATTCTCTCTCTCTTACACACACACACACACACACACACACACACACACACACACACATGCTTCCTTAATGAACTCTGACCATAATCTTAATTTTGTCAGAAGCCTAGCCAACCTCCACTAGCCCAACTCAACATTTTCTCTACATGGCCCTCTCATCCAACGTGACTGGGTCCCTAGATACATACATAAATACATATATATATATATATATATATGAAGTTAATGTTGAGTTTTTATAACCAGGAATGTTCTAAAAATTATAACAAAACTTAGACACACTCCAACTTATTTAACTCCTTTTTCCTTGTGAGCTTTCATATTAGTGAGATTTGTAATCCATGATCTAATGAATTCATGCCCACTCCCAAGCAATACTGCACGTATTCTGCAGAACTGTGTCTTGAAACTGTAGAATCAGGTTAAAACATTCTAGATTCTTCTCCCTAGTATGTGAGTCAGGCAACATCAAACTTTAACTTAGTCTATGCCAGGTCAGAAATGCTGTTTCTGGTATGTGAATAGCATTCAATTCTAAGATGTGGCTGGAAGTAAGGTAACAAGCAAGGGATAAGAGCCTATGACTAGAAACACTAAGGAGTCTTTTTTATTCTTTGACAGTACCACACTCATGTATAATGGATTTTAATCCTTTCACAAAACCTCTTTTCTTTCTCTGATCTCTTCCTCTCTTCTGTTGAAATTATTCTTTTTTCAAGTGCCCCTCCTATGTGTGTATGTGTGTGTGTGTGTGTGTGTGTGTGTGTGTGTGTGTGTCCCTCTGAGTTTAATTATGGTTGGTTGCATGAGCATTGGTCTTAAGATGCAAGCTGTGGGGGGGGGGACTAAGCTGAGAGGGGTCACTGAGGCCTTTAGTGGAGGGAAACAACCCCACAGGAGTGAAGGGAAGAGGTAGATAGAAACATAAGTAAATCTATTCCCCTTTCTAATCTATGCATCCCTATTTTTCCTTCCTCTGGCTGCATCAAATCCAAACATAGAAAACATGAGATCTGCAATATCCTTAGAGGTCACCAAAACTCAGGATGAAAAAGAATGGAGGGAGATCTGGAAATTTGGAGATTATATTTTTTGTGCTGGCTTATAAATATGCCATTGCTTACTAGAGACTCACACATGCTCACACAAGTACTAAAACCTTGAAGCATCTCCTTGATGTCGAAAAAGATAAACACACAAAACAAGTAGAAAAAAAAAAAAAACCTAATGATCATGCCACAGAGTGACCACCAAGTCCTGTGACTCACAGTTGTTTCTGGGAAACTGTATTCTGCAAGAGAGTTATCTAGACCTTCTACACAGAACCAAGCCCTTGGAGAGTTCCCTCACAATCACAACTATGATAGCTAATATTTGTGCACACACCATATACCATTATACTGAGAACACTATACCTAAAATAATTCAATTATTTTACACACAACTCTATGAGTCGTTTTCTAGATAACAGAGGCTGAATGAGGAATGGAGACATAACATACCAAGCAATCCATTGATACCTGACTCTCAGCAAAGCACTCTGACTCTAGAATCTGCACTCCTAAATCCTGTACCTAAGTATCCTCCATCCCTGTGTTTATTGTAAGACAGCTGCTGGGCTGAACCATCCTTTCCAATGTCATCACCATCTAACCCTTGTCTGAACAGGTGCAAAAGTGGCTACCCAGAGTCACAGAATTTCACAGCTGAGGCTTTTATCAGTGAAGAGCTGATAAATGTACACCACAAAAATGCACAGGAATGTAGAATATATTTTACCTGAGATGAGCAAGCTAGCTAAGTAAGCTTCTGTCACAGCTGTGTGTGCTTCGCTTTATGTCTCCAGGCAGAACAAACATACCTGTTCCTACCACATTCTTTCAGTCACCAAGGTATTCCTTTGAAACTCAGCTATATCAGCTACAAGGTGGATGAGTGATCCACAAACCTCTCTTTCTATGGATCATCTTCCACATCCAATGAAGGCCCGACCATACAGCCTAAATCATTCCCAACTTCTGTTTCCCTTCTCAATGCACATCATCCAGCTATCCCAAAATCTTGTCACCTCCTAATTTTACATGAACTTCCTGAAGGCAGATATGTGAAATTCAGTTTCAGAATATCCAGTAATGCCTCTCATAGTCAACACAGAGTTATTTTAATTTAATACAATTATATGGCCTAGAGGATGGAAGAAAAAAAACTACAGAGCTAATAAAAAAGACTCCCCAATGTTTGTATTTCCCTTGCCCTTTGGCACTCCAGTGTTAGTGATTTCCTCTTTCCTCTTAAGAAAAGACTCTTGAGTGTTTTCCAAGGTACTGTGTTTTCACTGAATAGTTGTCTCAGCACAATACCAAGACAGCTGCCTATAACTAACCTCACTACCTCTGCACTTTCCCTGAAGACACAGAGCAAACCCTGTTCCTAACAAGGGTATTGTTGGTGCTCTCAGATGCAGGGAGATAGGCCTGAGCCTCTTATTGATCTCACAGCTCCAGGTTGCCTTACCTTGTGTCAAGCACCCAGAGGCCACCTGGAAGATCACACTTCCTGGGATGCACAGTGCATAGTGTTTGTGGCTATCCATCATCAAAATTCACACCAGACCCCTGCCTTGTTGGATGCTTTCAGCCCTTGCAACTTGTCATAGTTGGTGTTTATATTGCTGTGGTGAAATACCATAACCAAAACAACTTGGAAAGGAAAGGGTTTATTTGGCCTACACTTCCATATCACTGTTCATTATCAAAGGAAATCAGGAACCTGGAGGCAGGAGCTAATGCAGAGGCCGTGGAGGGGTGCTGCTTACTGGCTTGCTCCACATGACTTGCTCAGCCTGCTTTCTTTCTTTTTTTTTTTTTTCATCTTTATTTTCTCTTATTTTTATTTGGAACTTTAGACAAGACTACAAGGTTATAGGTAATATTTTTATGTTCTTCATGATTATCGTTTTTATGTTTATTACTTCAGGTTACATCTCCATCATAGTAACCTCTTTCAACCCCTCCCAGTCCTGCCCTCCCAACCTCTACCCCCATAACCTACCATCCACTCCTCCAGAGTTGAGTGACCCTACATATCAGTCCCCCACCCCAGTTCAGCAGTCATATGAGAGCCAAGAGCCTCCTCAAACACTGGGGGCCTATAAAGCAGCACCACTAGGGCAAAGTGTCTCATTGACAGGAAACAAAGTCTATGTTCCTGTGCCTTTTGGTGCATTCGTTGTAGTATAGTTATCCTGTACTACATGGCTAAAATCTGACTGACTATAAGTGAAAAGATGCCATGTGTATCCTTCTGGGTCTGGGTTAGCTCACTCAAGATGAGCTTCTCTAGTTCCATCCATTTGGCTGCAAATTGCATGATTTCGTTTTTTCTGATGGCTGAGTAGTATTCCATTGTGTAGATGTACCACAGTTTTTTTTATCCATTCCTCGGTGAGGGACATCTGGGTTGTTTCCAGTTTCTAATTATTACAAATAAGGCTGCTATGAACACAGATGAGGAAATTTCCTTGTGGTTTGGTGAGGAATCATTTGGATGTATACCCAGACGTGGTATGGCTGGGTCTTGAGGTAGAGCTATTCCAAGTTTTCTAAGATATCTCCAGACTGATTTCCATAGTGGTTGTAGAAAATTGCACTCCCACCAGCAATGGAGGAGTGTTCCCCTTTCTCCACAACCTCACCATCATGTGCTGTCATTTGAGTTTTTTATTTTAGCCATTCTGACAGGTGTGAGATGGAATCTCAGAGTTGTCTTGAGTTGCATTTCTCTGATAATTAAGGATGCTGAACATTTCTTCAAGTGTCTCTCAGCTATTAGGGATTCCTCCTTTGTGAATTCTCTGTTTAGCTCTGTTCCCCGTTTTTTGATTGGATTATTTGATTTCTTGGCATTTATTTTCTTGAGTTCTTTGCAAATTTTGGATATTAGCCCTCTGTCAGATGTGGGGTTGGTGAAGATCTTTTCCCAATCTGTAGGCTCCCCTTTTGATTGAATGACAGTGTCTTTTGCCTTACAGAAGCTTTTCAGTTTCATGATGTCTCATTTATTGATTGTTGGTCTTAGAGCCTTTGGCGGTCTGTTCAGGAAGTTGTCACCTGTGCTGATAAGTTTGAGG
The DNA here is from genome assembly GCA_907164525.1 of Lophiomys imhausi. Taxonomy (NCBI): domain Eukaryota; kingdom Metazoa; phylum Chordata; class Mammalia; order Rodentia; family Muridae; genus Lophiomys; species Lophiomys imhausi. The sequence continues at coordinate 12,081,879 of CAJQZJ010032322.1, forward strand.
GTTTTACCCACTTTCTCTTCTAATAGATTTAGTGTGTCAAGCCTTATATTAATGGCTATCCTACCAAAAGCAATATACAGATTCAATGCATTTCCTATCAAAATACCAACACAATTCTTTATAGACCTAGAAAAAACAGTTCTCAACTTCATATGGAATAACAAAAAAAAAAAAAACAGAATAGCTAAATCAATACTGTACAAGAAAAAAACCATCTGGAGGCATCGCCATCCCAGATTTCAAGCTGTACTACAGAGCAATAGTAATAAAAACAGCATGGTACTGGTATAGAAACAGATCAGTGCATCAATGGAATCGGATTGAAGACCCAGAAATGAACCCATACGCCTATGGTCACTTAATTTTTGACAAAGAACCCAAAACCATAGAATGGAAAAAGGACAGCATCTTTAACAAATGGTGCTGGTCTAACTGGATGTCAACATGTAAAAGAATGAAATTAGATCCATACTTATCACCATGTACAAAACTTAAGTCCAAGTGGATCAAAGACCTTAACATAGGCCTGACACACTATATCAGCTTTCTTTCTTATAGAACTCAAGACCACCAGCCTAGGGATGGCTTCACCCTGATTGTAGTTGCCCACTCCCTTATCAATTACTATAAGAAAATGCTCTACAGAATTACCTACAGGTCATTTTCTTAATTGAGTTTCCTTCTTCTCAGATGACATAAACTATCTGGTACATGGCTCCTTGTGGTTTATGGAAACAAACCAGTTCTCATCCATGGATCAGTGATCCCAGCATAGTTTGGAAGTAGAAGGGACATCATATTATACATAACATGACATTCTGCCAAGCTATATCAAAGCTATCAGCTTCTATGTTGACCTGAAGAGGATTTTTATCATTAATATTAGAAGAACTAGGTCTCCTTTGATAAAATAAATCCAAAAGCAAATAGTATATGACCAGTAATCTGGAAGAGCCCTCCTCCCTAATTTCCTGTGGATAGACAGGGCTCACAGCCGGTCAAAAAGGAGAAGGAGAATTGTGCGCTAAGGAAAGGACCAAAGAAGCCAGTTAAAGTGTGTGGAATAGTCAGGGAAAGGTAGAATATGGATCAGAGTAGACAGCCTTCCCTGTGGTTGAAGAGAGCGAGACACGGTTCAAAAGCACAGTTTTGTGCCCAGCTGTGGAGAACATCTGCTGTAATCTTTGAACTCTGAATGCCACAGGATTCAACATCAGCTACTGACAGCAGTGTACTCATTCCTGATGCAGTGCCCTTCCAGTATTAGAAGTGTGCCTGTCAATGATAGCTGTGCTGGTATGAGAAATTAGAGGCTTTTTATTCTCTGCAGGTAATGACCGCTACAGCCCACACAAAGCAAGATATGTTTTCAAAGATCTAATATGAAGCAAAGAATGTAAAGTATTGTAATAATTTTGTATTTGTTGTTTAATAAAGTATTATTTGGGGGTACACTGAGTTAAATAAAAACTGTTTTGGAATTAATTTCATTTTACTGTTTTAATATTGTCACTGGAAAATGTTTAATGCAGGTGTGGCTGAAATTGTATTTCTGTTGAATTTTGTCAGTCTAATGTATAACCACAAATGTTATAGAATCACAAGACTCTCTGTCCCATCTAGACACCTGAGAGTTGTTCTCAGACATCATGAATGAGCAGAAACTGTAAAGACCTATAAAGGATTTTAAAAGATCCTCAGTCATTACAAGGGGCATAGAATCTCTGCAGTTGCTCATTGTTAGTCTACTTCTTCATCTTTATTTCAGTTTGTCCAGCATTGTCTGGGGATTTCATTATACATCAAATTCCAGCCCCAGAGAACCCAGTGAGTCATGCCTGAGAAGGACCCGAGATTGCCCAGAATATCCACTTTCCAAGTTCTCCACTACTGAGGCAGGTGATTAAGGACCATACTTGAACAAACACCATTGTGAGGATGAGAATTGTGCAGACAGACTGAGAGCCTCCTCCAGCACTGACCAGCCAAGAAAGAGAAGTAGAGAGGGAGAGGCAGGTGAGGAAAACCATTAAAGAATTTGATATTGCATGTCAGCTTAAGTTTTTATTTGATTTTCCAACATGTCAACACCATCTTCTAAGGAATCACAACTGCATGCTTTACTTAGGTATTTTTTTATTTACATTTTAGTCTAGAAATTTTCCTATTATTGTCTTTAATTACATGACAAAAGATAAGGGCAACAATCTTTTCAAAGCTTGTGGCCTCCAAAGATTTCATTCTAGCCTATATGAGAATAAAAATATCACTCAAATGTGAAGGCTTCTCCTGACCCTTCCATAGTGCATGTTGATCTGAAGGACCACCCCACATACCCCCAAAGCTGGGGTTCATTAATTGTGAAGGAAAAAAGCCTCACCTTCTTCATTCATATATTTACTTGCTGCTTAACAAATCAGATTTTTATAATTAAAAAGGAAAGCTACATTCCAAGGAAGACAGAAACAGCTTTACTGAAACTTTCTTCCTATTTGTTTATGTCCCTCCTGTAGAACTTGATGAGACAGCTGGCCAGTACCATACACCACTGCTAAGACCTTGGACAAGCTACAGAGACCACCTGCTACAGAGACCACCTGCTACAGAGACCACCTGCTACAGAGACCACCTGCACAGTGAGGAAGTCAAGCACTAGTTAAAGGTTTGTTTTCCTTGAACCTCCAGATCCCAAACTCGGGCCCTGATCATCTCACATTCCTGTAGACTCTCGGCCATACTGCAGCTGATGCCCTGGTTTTTCCATTTTAAAGTCAATTTCCTAAATGGTCATAAATCTTATCTCTGGCAGGTTTTCTTTTTTAAAAAATAAACAAGCAGCTCACTGCTAGTGAAAATGTGTTTCATTCAACTCAGAGTCTCTAAGTCTTTAGGATTATTTACTTGAGCGAATAACTGTGAAGCAAAAACTGACAAGTTGCTGAGAGCTCCTGGATGACAGCACTCTCTTTTACATGCCTGAGAAACTTGATTGTCCATCCTCTTGGTGACCACTCTTCTAAAATAATTCCACCCCTCTCTACTCTGTGTCCCATGAAGACAAGGAAGTGGTTACACAATTAGGAGGTAATCAGTCATGCCATAGGGACTTATTAGAGAGGGGTAGGAGAGAAAATCTTGGAACACAAGAAGACTAGATCACAGAAGCCACTGAGTCCAACATCTCAACCCCAGGCTCCCTGTCTAAACTATCCAACTGAGGCAGAACTACACATTGTGCTGTGCAAGGGCTGGTCCTGAGAAACCATGGGTTGGTTACCATCACAAGGTAAGGGGCTGTCATTGAACTCCCACACTGTCCTGCAAGCAAGGACTAAAAGCCAGGAGAAGCAAAGCTTGTCACAATGAATGTGCCTACTTAACAGCAGAGCCAAGCCAGTGCCCAAGATCTGATTCCTAGATTCAGTTCTCTTTCCTTCTTTAACATTCAATATGGAAGTAACTGAGGACTGCAATATACCTTCTTCAAAATTTAAAATGCTTGAGCAGGCGAGGTGATCCAGTGTGGGGAAATGCTTGCAGTGGAAGCACGAAGGCTCGAGTTTGGATCCTTAGACTCAAGTTAAAACTGGAGGCATCGACACATGTCTGTAATCTGAGCACTAGGGAGCAGGCAGAAGTAAGTACATTCTGGAGACTCGCTGGCCTGCCAGGTCATCCAAAATGATGTGCCCCAGGTTTAGAGAAAGACCCTAACTCAAAAACATAAGGTGCAAGGGGACAGAGAAATATTCCTTACATTGATCTATAGTCTCCACATGCACATACTTACGGCAGTGCTATATGTGTACACACACACACACACACACACACACACACACATGCATGAGCACTTAAAGTTAAATGTTATAAACATGTATAAAATGATTTTAGTCCATACATAGAAAAATAATACTCATGGGACTTTGCTCCTCTATTGAATCTGCTGTGACAAGTACATTTTATTTATATTCGCCACATATAAAGCACTGTGCTAAGGATGTGGATTTGCCCATTTTAGAAACGAGGACACCAGGAAGGTACGCATCTAACAAGTGGCCATCCGAATCTAGCTCACCCTCTTCCAAATTCAAAGCAGACCCTCTTAACAACAACGTGACACAGCCTTATAGAAGTCTGTCATGTTTTACATAACAAGTGGGTGCCTTACTGACCTGCAGCTAGGAGAAGCCCCTGCTAAGTACAGACTCTATCTATCCCTGTTCCTGCCATGTTGTTCTCTTGGTCAATCCGAAAGCATATGTGGATATGCACACACCGCTGCCCACCTCCACCTACCTTCGGTCATCCACAATAGAACATTAAATCCTGCTTCCCCGCGTTGAAGAAGTTTATCAGACCTGAAACGTATACACTAGAATATCTTCAGAAAAAGGAGAGAGGGTTGGTGGAGCACACTGAGCGGGTAAATGTGCTACTTCCTTCACTGTCTTGTCACGGAAGCATTCAACTTTTAGAGGTAAGATAAAGAAAAGGGTTTCTCCAGGCCTCAAAGGAATTCAGGAATTGCAAGGGGCACACAGGGACTGCCTTAGGTCATCTCCATGAATCCTACTTACATGTATCCTACCTTATCTCTCTGTTGCTCAGTTTTCAATGGGAAGTGAAGGTAAAGGGTACAGTGCTTTCCTTGTGGGGTTTCCAACCACCTTCACCCCTCAACTCCCAGATACCACCACATCTCCCGTGTCACCGCCATGACCAGAACAGGAGCCTCGCAGCAACTGGTAAAGAAAATAAATTCATTTAAACTCAGATTTAATAATTTCTCTTTAAATTTAGTATCTCTAAAACTGCTGGTCGAGGATGATATCGATGGAGGTGACTATCTCAGCTAGATCCAGAGGCATTGAATGAAAAACAAAACAAAAAAAAAAAAAAAACCCGCACCACCCATGAGCCTCAAGACTTGACTGCAACTCTTCCATCGCCTGCGGAAGAGAAGCAAATGCGAAGGTTTGCTGCCCCCTGCCGGTACCCAGGCGTCCTCAATAATAAGAGGACAGCAGCAGGGTTCAAAGACACTTGTAGATAACCACAGAAGCATCAATTAGAGCACGGATTTAAGGAGCGTTTGCTGCAAGTCTTCTGTGCCCTAATCCACAGAGGAGATAGATGATTAGAATTAAATGCCCTCGAGTCACGAATCTGAATCTATTTCACTAGTGGCCATCGGGCTGCAAAGTGAAGGAGACTGAAGACTGGGGCTAAGATCTCACCTGATTCGCTTTCACTCTTCCAGAAATAGAGTTTATACCGTGGTATGCTGGACTGATTAGGACCTCCCAAAGAAGGTGTGCGCACCGGGAATTTCTGTATTTGATTAGAAAACCATAATAATGGCACAGAGGAGGTGATCCTGGGAAATGTTAGCCATTCCTACCTCTACCTTCTATTTTCCTTATGACCTCTAACTTTCTGACCCTATTTCTACCCATCATGATTCCAGCAGAAATAACAAGAATTTGAGGAATTATTCATATAAAATATAACAGCTTCTAATACATGGTGAGTGTCCATTGGAGGATACACCTGCCCATTTGTGTGTTTCTGTCTGCCTTTTCAGCCAGGTGCTTGCAACCAGAACAGTCAGGGACTAAATTCCAACATCTACTGAGGACTCAGGAACTAGGTACAATCAACAGTCAAAGGGCTTTTGGCTGCAGTTGCTAGTGGCACACAGCCTGTTGTCTAGAATAACACCCCATTGCTTGTCTCTAGGGAAATCATTTTCAAGAGTTTGTGAAGCACAAGAACAGGCCTGCTTGAGTGGAGCCAGGAGCAAAACCCACAAAGTAACAAATTGGTCATTTCAGCTCTTGGTGACAGTTGAGTAAAGTGAAAAACCTAAAGAAAAATAAACTAGAGAGTCCAGTTTTCAGGGATGGGAGAGACTGTTTAGATGTTGGGAATCACATCTTCTCCCACCAACCTATTCCAAAAGCAACGAAGGTTTGGCAAGCTGGTCTACATCTGCACCAAGTCAATTTGGTAGGGTAGACAGTAGCTACTGTAAGCACATTATACAATCAAAAGAGACCATGTTCAGAAATCCCAAACTTTGCACTGCAATACAGACAGAGGAAAACGGGTGGCAAATACTAAATGTAGAGCTTAAAACATCAAACAACTATAGACAGTCATATAAAGAATGTTACGGGCTTCGTATGCTCTAATCTAAATGAGTGAGGGCAACACAGGAGAGAACGGCTTGGGAACAGTATGACTACAGCAATGAACAGGTGCACACAAAGCCAGGGAGTTTGTCCCACAATGATGGGATTGCTATCAATCTTGATGAGAAAGGATACATTGTATCTGTGTGTTACTTATGATTTGTTTTTTTTTTGTGGGTGCATTTAAATCCATTAAAAAAATTAAACATAGGCCATTTCAAGATCTCTTTAAACTTAATTCATCGATATCCTCTATATAAGATCTCAATTATTAAAATAACATTTCTAAATTGAAAAGGATCGCTACAGTGATCTGATTCCTGATTTCATGTGGGGAGGGGGCATGACATGTGCCTTTCTTTCAATATGTTTATGCACCAAATGCAATTCTTAGATGCTCAAACCGAGAAGCGAATCTTAATGACTCAGTTAATAATGTTGAGTTTCTGATCCAGTGAGCATCATAGAAATTAGTCATCAAAATGATGCAGAGAAAAAAAATAAAGTGCCAAAAATCAATTGCATAGCTTTAGGCTCAATATTAATGTTTCAACAATTAGGTCAGACGAAAACAAGGACTAAGCCTCTTCCTGGCTCACTTGGAGAAGCATGACTTAGAAGCCTTTTATTCCCGTGTCTACTGAATTTCCCCACACAACAGATCTCAGCCAACCTTCACACATTCTCTTATGCTCTGTATTTTCTGATGAACTTCAAAACAAAGTTCCTGGCCGTAGTACCTACCTCTTTGGTTGTCCCTGGGTGCTTGCTGATCAAGCCCAGGGCCTCGTGCCTGTTAGACATTTCCTGTACTACTGAGTGACATCTCAGCCATGACTACAGTGGCATTTCCAATAAAGACTTCTCTGAATTAGGGAGAAATGTCAGCTTTCCGGTTCTTTTTTTTTTTTTTTACTATAAAGGGAAGCTAGTGTGGCTCAAGGGGGCCTACTTCATGTTCATTTAAAATAATGCAGGAAAAGGGAAGAGCTATTTTCAATTTAGACTGGACAGGAAAATCCAGCCTGATGGTGGGAAGATGGTAGAGCTGTGTGCTTATGAACTGCTCAATCAGGCTGGGCTGCTGAGTACACTTGACCCAAGGCAGAACTGAGCAAATATTACGCTAGCGTTTCTTTCCTGACCTACATAGAATCTAGCTAAAATCACCTGGACAACGGCCCTGCACATCACAGATGAATCCCTCAGGAAAGGCCCTTGGGCACCTACATGTCAGATCTGAGTGGACATGTGTCACAATGAGGTCGTTAGAAGTGAAGACAAAGGGAGGCCCAGAGAGACCTCAGACTCAGCACTGCTCCCTTCAAAGATACTGAGAGAAAAAAACACTTCCAAGATACTGAGAGAAAAAAAACACTTCCATAAAGGAAAAAAGAACTTTTTGTCTCAGTGTCTCACAGTCTCACACAGCTACACTGTCATTGCTGGTAGAATTCCACCTGAGACCTGAAGTGAACTGTGTGGAGAATGTGACACCTCAAAGTTCTTTGAGGTGTCCTATTCTATCTGAATACACACACACACACACACACACACACACACACATATATATATATATACATATACATATATATATATATTTGTAGTCTAAGGAGAGAGAAAGAAAAGGTGTGGATTTGTGAGGCTGGAAACAGAGGGAGGACCTAAGAAGAGTTGGAGGAGAAGAAATCACAATCAGAATACATTGTGTGAAATAAATCTATTTTCAAGACCCAGATCAGATCCATTTCCATTTTAGAAGGAAAATAATTTCTGTACTGAAAGAGTATACAAACATATACATATAACACACACTCATATATGTATGTATGTATGTATGCATGCATGTATGTATGTATATGGAGAGAGAGAGAATGAGAAGTACATACAGTGAGTTCTGTTGGCTTAGAAAATTCAGGAGTTGCAGACACAGGATAGAATATTTGATCTGAAATTCAAAGTGTGGAGGAAACTCTCAGGTCAAACACAGCAGAGGCAGGGCAGAACGTGTTGAAGCATATGAATCACATGGTCTAAAAGTCTGAGGCAGCAGAGATACAGGGAGCCACCCTATTTGTGGCTACCCACATTTTCTTATTTCTTTGCTAGTGGAATCATGGAAGACAATTCATTTAATAGAAATGCATTTACCTAAGTAAGAGAGTGAGGGCACTGGACCAGGAAAACTCCTCATGATGGTTATTAGTGGTGGCTTTCTCTGGGCTCAGTAAGATAAAGCAGTGAATAATACTTTTTACAGGTCCTAGTAGAAATGCTACTGAAAAGGAACAAGGACATGAGTAGTAAGGAGTTACAAGGTTGTTATGAGCACCCACCCCCACCCAGGACAGTAACACTGAGACATCTTACACAATGCAAACTACGGAAGAAGGGACCCCAGACAAAATGTCTACATACCTTACTAAGTTGGTCTAGAAGTGTGCTCCTGTATCACATTTAGAGTTTTGCTATCCACTAAAATTTTAATTTCACAAAAATGCAAGTGAACAAATCTACAAAGTGTCAGAATACAAAGCTATGTGTTATTACATATTGAACATTCATTTATGCATGTATTTCCATCTATAATATTACAATAATGAAAACCAATCTACAGACACAAGTGTGGTTTGGTTTTAGTAACATATTTAGGAAATGATTTTTAAAATATTGGTTCCTAAGTAATTCTAGCTTTTTTACTGTAATTCCTTATTAATTTGACAATGTCCAGAAAGGAAACATGTTCTATGTTGGTTTGTGTATACATCCTCCTCCTCCTGCTATTATTTGGCTTCCTCCAAAAACAGTTCAGATAGTTTGATGCCTCAGACAAAGTGAATGCTTTTCCGCTGAGGGTCTATCACCACATCTATGGGATAAAGCAGACACATGCACATGTGTGTACACCCAGAACAAAATGTGAGTTAGGAACAAAACTGACTTGTTCATGTGAACATGTCTCAGAAAAAGAGAAAAATTATTTTTCCAGTTCAACACTACTTGATATACACTAATTAACTAACATCAAAATCAAATAGTTTCAATTTTATGGCCAGACTATGTCAATTTAAATGTCTTGTTTAGAAGAAATAGTCTCTGACTTAAAAGAGTGGAAACATACACCACACAATGTCAGGATCTATCGATCTGAGAGTGACAGACAATTGTTTGTTCAAATATATTTAGGGCCTGTTCTACATGGCAGGTCCTGCTAAGGGGGCTATGAACAGAGTCTTGCACCCAACATAGAAAAGCACTGTCCCCATGTTGCTCATATGCCAAGCTCTCTCACCCTTATGAGTTCTCATTGTTTCTCTTTCTCACTCCAGCTTGCTTGCCCACCCCAGAGTGGGGCGAGTTTGGATGGAGAGGCTGTTCCTGTGGACCTCTCACCACTCCAATCCACCCTCAAGAGTGAATGACAACTACTTCTGCCAACCAGCTTTGGAGATTGAATAAGATGTGGGGGAGGGAGCGCGTGGTCACCTAAAGTTAGACCACCTTTGAGGACACCCCATACCCATACAGCCCCCAGAAAGACTATGATATTATCAGAGCTCATCAATTGACTCTCTCTCTCTTTCTGTCTCTCTTCCTGTCCTCTCCCTGCTTTCCTTTTCTTCCCTTCCTTTCTTTTCCCTTCCCTCCCTCTCCCCCTTTCTCCATTTTGTCCACAAGAATCAACCCTAAGACTGTTACCAACAACATTGTCTAAGAAGCCTCCTCTACTCCCCTCTCTCTTCTTACAATCAACTTTCCAGGGAGATTACCTTGCAACTCCCAGGTGTAAGGAGTGAGTGCAATGTCAGAAAAGCCAAGGTAAGAATTTCTGCCTGACTCTCTTGTCTATGAGGGTAAGAGAGCTAGGAATGTGAGCAATGTGAGGACAGTACACATTCTGTGTTATATCAGTGACTCTTGAGTACAGTACTTTATGTTGTATATATGGCTCCATTCCTAGTACCCGGAACAGCACCTGGAATACAGAATAGGTTTTAGAAATATTTGAACAAATGTCTGTCACTCTGCCCCATGGAACAGTGTAATTTCTAGAACTAAAGTGACTGGGATGTGTAGATTTTGAGGAAAGAGTGGAAAATATAGCAAGCATAAGGACGGCTGAATTCGGTAGCTACTGCCATCTGTTGATGCACTGGGAAAGAGATCACAAGAAGCTGAGATGAATAAATTGACAATAGCTAAATATAAAAGGCAGAATAGTCAGTGACAAAATAGATTCCTATCGCCTTGGAAAAAGAGCCAAAAAAAAGCTGTGAGCCCCACTGGGGAAAAACCAGGGGTCTGTAGAAGATTAATGCCAAGGAAGACAAATCGGTTGTTCCACAATCAAAGTATTGATTAAAAAGAATGGGATGTGGACACATGGCATGAAGGCTTCCAAGTTAATGGACTACAGAATCTTGAATCTCCAGACTGATGCAGCCCTGTGCCTATGAAAGTGGCCCAAATCCTTTCAGTTATGAGAGTTAGTTCTGGCAGAGATTCTGTCCTCACAAATGGACATGTGCCCTCTCAGGACTTGCCCCCACTTTCTTTCCTGTCCACTTGACAAATACTTATGGCTAAGTCGCAACATAACTCAGTTGAGAACATGTTGAAATAAAGCAAGGAGTTTATCCTGAACTAACTGCATGATACAGAAGTGCCCAGAAAACTAGAAATGGGACTAGATTTTCAGTGTTCTAGACAAAGATGGATCAAAAAATTGATAAATATTTATTCATTTGAGAATAATTTGTCATTACACAGCACTTAATACTTTGGCAATGATACCTTGGAGATGGTGCAAACATGTGGCTAAAATAATATCTCAGAACATGAGTAAGATTACAGCCCACTCTGCCCCTAGAGGGATTGCAGATATGACTGCTACATCACATGTGCATCAGTAAGTGACAGAGAGAAAAGAGGCTATATCTACACTCAGTGTTCTGACCTATGAACATCTGAATGAATAGTAGCCTAACAGTCCTGGAAAAAAAAAAAAAGCAAGCTGAATACCCACACCACTTTGGTGCCATGGGGTAGCCTGAGATGATTACCAGACCAGTACCAGGCAAGCACAGATGGACTTCCAGAGCAGGAAACAAACTAGAAACTAGAAGAACTCTGCCTGGCCCTGGATGTGGGGGTCGTGGGTGAGTCAGTCCTGAGGGAGTGAGTGTGGGAGAGTCAGTCCTGCCTTCTGTCTGCTATGTGGTGGTGTTGGCTAGGGAGAGATGCCCTCCCCTCCCTTTTGCCCTCACCACCATTGGCCGACATGAGATCTGGCCCAGATGGGGTCACAAGAGCAGGACAGCTGTCTCTACCCCTCACATGCTACAGCACTCAAAAGAACAGGCCCTACACCTGGCCTGGACAACACACTACAGCTAGCCCTGGATATGGGGGTTGTGGGTGAGCCAGCCCTGAGGGAGTGAGTGTGGGAGAGCCAGCCCTCCCTTTTGTCTGCTATGTGGTGGTGGTGGCTAGGGAGAGATGCCCTCCCCTCCCTTTTTCCCTCACCACCATTGGCCAAAGGAGATCTGGCCCAGATGGGGTCACAGGAGCAGGAGAGCTGTCCCTGTCCCTCACATGCTGCAGCACTCAGGAGAGCAGGCCCTGCACTTTTCCATAGTAGAAATGGTCATGCAAGTGGGGGTTGAAGGTCCAGAACCAGGGCTTTGGGTTGGCCCACCCCTAACATCTATCCATGGATGAACTGCTGGAGTGCAAGAAGAGGTCAGTTCCACAACCCAGGACTGCAGGATCTCCATAACACAGGACAGTTACAGCATATCTAAGAGGAGTTCCAGTGAGGTTCCAGTACTGATGGAATAGCAGAAACCAGGGGCCTCATACCAGCTAAGCAGTCATTATAATGAACATTTGCAAACAGAATGTGTGGACAAAGGGAATATTGTGGGAGATACACTGCGGCTTCCACAATAAGGTGTTATTTTTTTATGCTGGGACAGATTGCAAGGGTGGAGAGTGGATCTGGGGGGAGGTGGGAGATGGGAGGGAGCAGGGTGCATGTTGTGAAATTCACAAAATAAAATTTTTTTCAATTAAAAAAAAGATTATAGCCCACAGTGAAATAATACCATAATTACCATAAGGCAATGGCAGAAGTGATGCAAAAACACAAAGATGGGATTATCAAAATAGATATCTATGCAGAGCCAGAAAATATATCATGTTACATTGGTTCATAGGAAGATTATATGATAACAAAGCAATAAGAAATTTCTAGTTCAAGGGGCAACAGCTTGGCAATGGTGTCTCCACATAGACCATAGACCAGGGTAAAAGATACAGAAATTGATTCATAAGGCTTATCAGTACCAAAAGCATGCTATATCTTTAGAATGGTAGAGGTCATGTTAATCGGCACTTAACAAGAAGAAGGTATATAATATTGTAATGAGAGACAACAGAATGGTGACAAGAGAGGGAGTAACCCATGGAGATGGTCACTAGGAAACAGCTCCCATGAGAGACAGCTAGATGGCCAATCCAGAAGGAGCCTTAGCTGTACTATCAGAGGACATCCAAGATGGCTAGTCAGGAGTCTGAAAGTGGTTCTCCACAGTCTCCAGGCCTGAGCTTGGTTCTCTGCAGATGGAAGGAAACACCAGGCCCCCAGGAGGAAGAATTCAGCACCTTTTCCAGGAATAAACATCCCAGGCACTTCTCAAAGAGACTTAAACAATTATACACGAGACAGGGAAGCATCAGGAACTGTTGGAATACTAGATTTAAGTATTCCATCTACATGAATCAGCAAAATACCAGAGACCTCAACTCTGGAGAATTCTAAAGAGTCAGCCAGCGGTTCCCATGAGATTAGCTGAGGGGCTTTTGTGGTATACCATTATAGCTCATCTTCTGTATTAAATAGTACTTCCTTTTCTTCTTTTCACAGATACTTATTGTCCAATTGTCTTATATTGGATGTCCTATGAAGCAGTCTCCTCAGAGCCCATTTCCCAGTTTAACCAATCCGCGATAATGGGAAACTGGCGGAAGTGACAGGGTTTCTTGCTTACACAAGGAATCCTCCCTTGATGCTTGCAGACACTGTCTCTGCCTTTCTGCCTGCATTGTGGACTATATCTTCCAACCCCCTTTGCCTGCTGACTTCTCAACACTGGGAAAGTTGAGTGTGCACAAATGAAGCAATTACAGTAGTTGTGACCTGGCTCGCTTGTGGCCATGGCTTGGATCGTGGCTACTGTCCTCTGAAGAGCCTGTCTCTACAGAGTGACACCTCTCATGAGGCAGCTTCAGTTCTCTCTGGTGTCTCCTAGCTTCCCCCTGCCTCCCTACTCTTTTTTGTTTGTTTGTTTATTACTTCAAGTTACATCTCCATCACAGTGCCCTCTTTCCACCCCTCCCAGTCCCACTATCCCACCCTCTTCCCCTCTCCCTTCTATATTACTCCTCCGGAGTCAAGTGTCCCTACATATCAGTCCCCCACACCAGCTCAGCAGTCATATAAGGGCTAAGAGCCTCCTCATATACTGGAAGCCTCCAAGGCAGCACCACTAGGGCAAAGTGTCTCATTAATAGGTAACAAAGTCTATGTTCCTGTTCCTTTTGGTGTTGGTTGTAGTATAGTTATTCTGTACTATTTGGCTAAAATCCAATTATAAATGAATAGATGCCATGTGCATTCTTCTGAGTCTGGGTTAGCTCACTCAGGATGAGCTTTTCTAGTTCCATCCATTTGGCTGCAAATTGCGGATCTAAGAGTGGAAATGATGCTCATCTGTTGCTAACTCTGCAGAGCTTAATTTGCCTTGTTTTCCCTCAATGCTGTCCACAATTCTCAAAGTACTCTCATTACTTACCCTACCTCAGTGAATCATTTGGGTTTTTTGTTACTTTTTGTTTCTTTTTCTGAGTCTCTGATAAAAAGAGACCAGCAGTTTGTAGAAACATGACAGCCTTCAGAGACAGAAGCCTCCCTAAAGAGAGTGAGAAAATCATTTATATGTATATGTATGATAGAAATAAATATATATGATAGAAATTTTCAGCTATAAAGAATAATAAAGGTATTATTTTCAGGAAAATGAATGTAACTGGAGTCACTCATTTTAGGTGGATTAAGCCAGCCTCTGAAAGACAAATATTCTATATTATGTGTGGTTCCAGAGTTTATATCCAAAAAGTCATGTATGTGGCAGTTTCCAGTTGTCTTTGCAACATTTCATGCTCCATCTTGGTAGGTTTGTCTGCAAACAACTTACTTCCTTCAGTGTTAAGTGAATACCATGAATAGAACTTATCCCAATGTAAATGGGATGCCCAATGAAAGCCACTTCAAGAGCTTTCATGTGGGTGAACAAGGGTTTAGAAAGGACAACATCAGGATCAAATACTCCGCCCGCCTCAGTAAGAGGAGGAGGACTCCCACAGAGAATCTCATAAGGTATCAGCTTAAAACGACCCTGGGTATTTCTGACCTGGAATAAGGCAAAAGGAAGGAGGGCTGTCCAGTCTCCCACACCGGTCTCTAAGGCTAATTTAATCAAATGTAAATACATTTTTTGATTCAGTAGAAGCAGAGAAAAAAAATTCAACCAACCCAAAGAATGAGTCCTTTCCTTCATTTTAAGCAGCTCAGCTCAACTTGTGTGCCCATCCCATGTTCAAAGGTGTTTCTTCTGATTGACCAGAGGTACTGACAGAGTCAATCCTGAGAAGAATGATACTACAATTATTAATGCAAGCTAATTATATGTATGCCTGGAGCCAGAAGCAAGGACCCTAGACTGATCTCACCACCTTCATAGGGTAACAATAGATACCTTTCAGGTGAAGAGCTCAGGTGAGCCAATGTCACCAAGGACTTGATGAGTCCCATATGCAGGTGAGTCATCACAAGCTGGGCTTGTTCTCCAGCATCCTGTGAAGACTTGGCCTGGCATCGCTATGGGCAGAAAGCTGAGCTACTGGAAAAAGATAGTTCTCTCCCTGTAGCTCTCCATTCCAGTGGCCACTGAGTTCTTATAATTGAGTTCTATGTGGATGATGTGTGCACTTTCACATTCATATATAGATATATAGATTAGATAGAGATAGATAGATTTCAACCTTGAATTCCCTGTCAACTGTTGCCCATCTTTTATTCTGTATTCTAAGCTCATAAATGAAAAATATATCAGCCACTTCTTATCTTCTATTTATTGTTTAATCCAAATGCTTCAAGATACTTGCCTGCCCCTCTATTCCTTCAAGTTGCTATGGCCTATAATTGTCAACTGCAAAGCCTATGGACACCTCTCTCCGTGTGTTTTACTTGACTTCTGAGTAGCCTTCCACATGGCCATCCCTCTTGATTGGCTTCCATTACTGCATGCGTGAGCATGCACACACACACACACACACACACACACACACACACACACACACA
>CAJQZJ010032322.1:12116656-12159910 GCA_907164525.1 Lophiomys imhausi
GGGGCTGTTATGTAGGGGCACTCTACTCCAGTGGAGTGGGAAGGAAGGGATAGAGGGTAGAGGGGTGAGAGGATGGGACTGGGAGGGGTGGAAAGAGGGCATTGTGATGAAGATGTAACCTGAGTAATAAATAAATATTAAAAGAAGAAAAAAAACGTGCAGGAAACCATTCTTTTAATTAACAGGTTGTCATAACCCAGGCAACAAGAAATACCCATAATGGCAGGAGGCTTAATGCCATGTGTTTCTTTCCAATCTGGGTGGGAAACTGTGGCTAGACACTCACAGGTAACCAATAGATATATTTCTTGATAAAGCAGTGTGCATGGAAGGCAGAGGCTGACTCTTGGTGTCTTCCTCAATTTTCCCACTTTTAGTTTTTGAGACATGCTTTCTCACTACACCTGAACTCACCAATTAGCTAAACTGGCTGTTCAGAAATCCGCAGCAATCCCCTTGTGTCTCCCTCCCAACACTGGGTGTTAGACACATGTGCACCAGATGTGTACCTAAATACTAGGGCTGCAAAGCTGGGTTATGCCTGCACTGCAAGCCCTTTACCAACTGAGCAATGTCCTGTAGCCCCAAACTCTCTTTTAGGGCCATGTTTTAGCCACAATTGTTTTTTTACAAAGAACTGGCTAAGAGAACAGAGAGGGCTAGAGGGATGACCACAGAGTTATGATGCTATGTTAGGGTGCACACTGGATATTGTCATTACCTCCAGGAGTGCCTTAGGGTTTCTACAGTTACAAAGAGACACCATGACCACAGCGACTCTTATAAAGGAAAACATTTAATTGGGGCTGGCTTATAGTTCAGAGGTTTAGTTCATTATCATCATGGCAGCACACAGGCAGACATGATGCTGGAGAAGGAGCTAAGTGTTGTACATCTTGATCCGCAGGCAGCAAAAGGAGACTGTGTGTCACACGTGAGCATAGGAGACCTCACAGCCCTGCCTCTACACTGACACACTTCCTCCAAGGCTACTCCTACTCCAAAAGAGCCACATCTACATCTCCTAATAGTGCCACTCTTTATGGGCCAAGCATTCAAACTCAAGAGTCTATGGGGACCATACCTAATCAACCACCAAGGAGCCTGCGTTCAATACCACAGTGTGCTTTTGTCTTTGAGCATCACTAAATTTCTCTCAAGTGGTGTCTATTCCTGTATCCAGAACCATTCCTATGGCCATCATTCTAGGATAATAGGAGGCAAGTTTATAAAGCAGTAGTCCAGGAGTGTGTAAAATTATCTAAAATGGTCTTCAGGTGAAACAAAAAACCATTGAAAATACATGAAATGAGCGTAGCAATCATTTCAGCCATTTGCCTGGAAGATATTCACAGCCTTAGACCAAATCCAAAGAAGAGGGGAAAAAAACCCGCTAAGTTTTGGGATCATGCCCAGTATTCTTTTCTTCTAAATATAGAAACAAATATTTAAGTCCCTGGTGCATTTGCAGCAGCTGTCCAGGTCGGTCCCATGATTCTGTCTTCCTACAAGTAGATTGTGTCTTCTCCCTGGGAAGAGAGTTCTCTTCACCTATGCTGAGGCAGTCGGTTTGGCTCTGTTCAATTATGCGGGGATCCGGGAAAGGACTCAGATTTCAGATCCAACGCCGTGAATTGCTTTTTGTTTTAGAACGCTTTCCAGCTCCTAATGGCCCATCAGTGATATCAAAGTGGGGCATTTCTATAGTTGCCTCATCTTGAAAGGCAAACAGAGACACCAGTTGCTAGCTTATTTAAGACCCTTAATTATTTACTATCAATATAGAAGATATCCTTGGAGAGTTTGACATGAAAAGGAATGTCAGTCTAGGTAGATCTTATAATAGGGTAATAGGGATAAAGGTCACTGCCAGGATACAAGTTCCTTCGTCACAGTGACCACAGTCTTGCCCCAGATGTCCATGCAGATGTTATATTGACAGCTGAGCCACAGCTGACTCTGACAGGGATGGTCACCATCTGACATGTACATCTGACCAATAACCAGTAGCCATGGCCCTGAAGTACTTTGAGCTAAGTCTTCCCAAAGGGAGGGCAAGTGAGGATGACACATTTTAATTTGATAATTAAATAATTGTCCTATATTTTATATACCAACTGATGAAATGGAGATTATGAGGCAACAAATTAAGCCTCTGTATTTGCCTTCCTTACAAGCTATCAAAACACTATGACAGGAGTTGGCCCAAGTGGCTCTGTGCTTAGGAATAACACTTCTTTGTTTTCATTTGCTGTAGTGATTCTGCAATCCTTGCATTTACGCAGCACCATTTACAAACGTTTCTAATCATCATATTCATGAGGTGATGCTAAAAGTAGTGTCCAGGTAAGTGACTCCTTGAAGATAGTTATCACTGTGTGGAACTCAAGGAAAAATTATGAAAAACCTACCCCACCATGGATAGCACTGGTGATACGCTCACTGTCTCTACTCTGAGTTATGTACACTTTCCCAGATCCCTGTCATTTGTATGGGTCAGTTGCTCTTGGGTTACTAAAATAGCTATATATTGAGGCACGTTGTATGACTAGATGTGCTCAGGAAAAATGCTGGTTGCTTGCAAACACCTTGCCATGGCTATTTGTGGGCCACACATGTCCATGGCTTATAGGAAACGTGGTTGCCCCTTGCTTGAAAGTCCAATAACAAATGCTAAAGAGAGAAAATGCATCTCTCTGCTGCTTCTTACCTGCCTCTTTCTCCTGCTAAATCTGCCACCAAGAAACAATGGGCGCCCCTGTTGAGTTAGTTGGGGAGAAAACAACCATCCTTGATGCTGAAATCCATAGACGGTTATGACTTGTTGTCAGTGACTTCTGCTACCTGACGTTCAGGGTCAGTTTTAGTAAAGAAAGTGGATCTTCCAAGCCAGTAAGCAAATGTTGCACTGAAGAGCAGTAGACCTACTCACCTGCTTTTAAAAAGTGACCTCCGGAATTCAGCGACCTCTCGCATCCAGGATGCCACCCACCCCACCCCCGCTTCACAAAGGGGTCCACAAAGGGGTCCACATTTCACTAGTAATAAAATTTTATTAGTAACATGTCAAATAGGTCATAAAATACAGTTGCCTTTCTTCTTCCTCCCAGCTTAAAAAGAAACAATCCAATTAAAACTTTAAACCATGACCCAAATATTTTTAAATATGAAAAAGACATATTTTAGGTTATGTAACAGATACACACTTCCCCAAATAAATGTTGTAGAACGCCATCTGCTCTGCATCTGAGTGCATTCCCGCGGAGCCAGACTTCTCCCCTCATTAACGGGTTACTATGACACTGTATTTCACAATAGCAATACCAGGAACTCATGACCAGAAGACAACCTGATGAAAACATTTGGCATGCTCAAACTAGACAACTTACGTAACTCTTCATTTTCATTGACCCTCCACCCCTTTACTGTGACCTCCCCAACCTGAGGAGAAAGGTGGCAGCGTGGCAGGGAAGTAGGGGGCGTGTCCCTGGCAGGGGCAGGATCTTGTAAAGAACAGAGCTCAAATGGAGTTTGAGACAAGACATGAAAGACCAACAACCTGGGGTCACTTTCTAGCTTGGGATCGCCAACACTCAGTAACCTGGGTTTAACACAGCATGTTGTGTGCACTTGTTACAGGTTTGACCAAGCCAAAGATTATCAAAGTCTTGTTAACTCTGAAAACTTTTATACTTGCTCCACTGCAGCCGAGTGGAGCTGCCCTAGTCCCAGGGTGACTGAGGGAAGAAATCCGCCTGACTGATAAGTGATAGATCTATGTTCCTCTTACGCATTTGGTTTGGATCCAAACTTCCAACCATCAAAATCAATGTCCATGCATCTTACACTGTGTTATATTTGTGACGATTTGGTACAAATGATTTTATGGCTTTGTGATATTTATTTTCACAGTTTCTTTCTTCTGGTTTTTACCCCTCAAGACATTGTCATCCTATGTCACCCAGGTTGATCTCAGACTCAGTATATAGCTGAGGGAGACCTTAGGTTCCTGGCCATCTTGCCTCTACCTCTGAGGCAATAGGATTGTAGATGTGTGACACCACACCCACCTTTGTTTTGTATTTCTTAAAAGAAAAAAAAAAACTTGTGGAAAACAGATGTGAACATCCACATGTAGGCTTGCATTAGTGTTTTCATCCTGATATTACAAATAATCTTTCTACTCAAAACTGTATTTACTGGAGGTTGTTGAAAAATGAAGAATTAGGTCCCATTGAAGACGTGCAAGAAAGGATATGCACTTTTAATAAGACCCCTGGGGAACTGAATGCCCAAAGGGATTTCAGAAGTACCAACTCAGAGGAGTGTTCTTAACTCAACCAATTGTATAGACTGAACTTTGAGGAAAAAAGAATTATCTTCATGTGGAATTTTTGTCCCAAAAATAACAATTTTTAGATATGATTCACTTTTTCTAAAAAAAAAAATGATACTTGTCATGTTGCTAATGTATAGTAATAAAGTTTAAGAACAAGAATATGTAAGTTAAATCAACATATACTACATAAAGTACTTAAATTAATTATATACAATCTTTGATTGTTCTAACACAGGGATTTTTTCTCAGCAACATGTGACTATTACACTGAATTCTAGGAACAAGAAGACTGCCTTACCTCACAAGAACTCAGTGACTAAGTACAGCCATTTTTAAAAAAGAATTGTGTTCAACTAATAACATTATTGTGAACGGATTCTAGTTTGAGAAACTCTGAAAGCCTTTCTCAAAGGAATTTAGCCAGGATTTTAAGCTGTTATCCTCCTATGAGCTTCTCTGGGTAAATCAGCATTTGTGTGGGAAAGGGTGGACAGAAGACTGGGGTCAGGGACAAGGCTGTGATTCAGAGAGGCAGCTCATGAGACAAAGAGAAAATGGCTTCAGTAGCAGGTGTTAAGAAATCCCCAAGTCCATTCAATACAAAAGACAAACTAATGAACGAAGACTGTCTCTCTGCCTTATTCATTTCAGACCCAGGTTTTAGGCTGTGGTCTACCCGTTATGATTGTCCTTTACAGCTTTTCTCAACATTAATATTAACCTGGTTCACCCTGTAAAAGAACAAGAAACTGAAGAAATGGGGGGACTGTTATGTACTTGAATCTGTTCCCCTACCATCTCCCAAGGAGACATCAGAGTGCAGACCAGCCTGATTACCCCATGCGACAGAGGCATCCTATGCTTGCCAGCATAAAACACACTATGAAGGACAATGTGCATCTCTCTCTTACTCTGCTCTGCATGAGTAAAAACAACCTCTTCCCTGTGCATCTTATCACCTGCAAACACTTTTGGAGAAACATGCTAGATAATCATTCCAGTTTGGAAAACAAAAGACAAGTGCCAAATCATCTCAGTTGTCTTATGGGAAAACTGAAGAAAGTGACTGTGTATCATTCAGGTCACACTCCCAGCTCTGGCACAATGATCAACCTTACACGTGCCTTAGAAGGCACAGCCCCCTTCTGCCTGAGTCCCCTGGCACCGACCTGGTTAATCTTGAGATGTGCACTAGAAATGACCCATGCATTTCAGCAAAAGCATTTGTACCCAGCCTCAGGATTTAGCATTTCCTCCAACTGTATTTTCTGTTTTTCTTTCACTGGACTGCTCAGAGTCCAAGTTCAGCAGTATTTTGTAGTAATCCCATATTTCAAGTCTTGCCTGTGCTGAGTACAATCTAATGCTAGGCATCATTGCTGAATGAAAGAGAGGAGCAGTCCATTCAGATAGCAGGTGCTTTATGGACAGTGGACACAGGAAAGAGAAAATGAATACAGTAATCAAACGATCCTTCACATGAAACAATTTGCTCTTTCACGTACGGATCCTGCCTGCCGCTGCTTCCCTTGCCCTCTTTCTTTTCCCCCTCTTCAATTTACTCATCTCCTTTTCTTTGTGTCTATGTCTTCTTCTTTGCCAGGCACGCACACACACACACACACACACACACACACACACGTGTGTGTGTGTGTGTGTGTGTGTGTGTGTGTGTGTGTGATCTATGTGATGTGTATATGTATGTTTGTGTGTGTTTCTGTGTCTATGTGTTTGTGTGTGCACATCTGTGTGTCTCTGTCTCTGTGTGTATGTGTGTTATGTGTACTGTGTTGTATCTGTGTGTGCGTGTTCTGTCTGTGTCTGTGTGTCCTGTGTGTGTGTGCGTGTGTGTATGTGCTCTTTTTTTTTTAATCAGGGTATCTTATGGTACCCTCAGGAAAGCAGTACCACAATGACACTCAGATTTCTCATGTCACTTTATCTATCCTAAGGATGGCTCCTGTCACCAGAGGAAGGATGCCCAGAGTTAAAAAAAAAAAAAAAAAAAAAAAAGCTGTAACTGTTTAACTGGTGTTGGCATCATCCATGTGGGAGCACGCAAGAAGTCATGAGCAGAGCAAACCTGGGTGGGATCTCCTATAGCCCAGCTGGCCCTGGTAAAATCACAGTCATCCATGGGCTAACTCAGGCAGGTCTGCAGAATTTAAATACAAGTTTGAAAGAAAAATCAAGATACCACGTGTCAACTCCTTATCTATGAGCTGTTTATTGGGGAAATTACTTGCACTAAAAAGTATTTTTAAATAATCTGTTTTTAAATCAAAGCATATTTAAGTAAAAGTAGAATCACAAATACCACCGGCTTCTAAGACAGCTTATGTACGAATGTGTAGATCAAAGCACTCAGGTAATGATGTCTTGAAACAAAATGGATTTTTACATCTGTTACTGGTTCTTTGTCCTGGAGTTCTGGCTTGGTTTAAGGATTCTGACATACAGGAAATATTACAAATTTACACTTTCTTGGTGATCTTTTTCGTCTTTATTTCTCTTCTATCCCAAAATACGTATAGTTCTATACTTAGCCAATTTAAACATGTGCTTTTTAAAAAATGTCACACCTGTTAGCATTGGTGGCCTCCTCTTAGAGGCCCTGTCATAAGCCACACCAGGTGTTCATTTCAGTCAAAACTTAAAAAGCATTAGATAACTGATTCTATTTTTAGACTTATTATAGCATACTTATCCTATCAAATTTGGAGTTTTAGACTAGCTTCAATTTTAAATAAATCAATGTTTGTGAAAGAAGTTTTCTGAGAAATGTAGCCTTTCATAAGTAACAAAATAAAAATATTGGACGTCTATGACAAATCTTGTCTCCAATTAATTTTTAAATGTTTATACATGGATTTCAAAGACATCTCACCATTCATACTAACATGTCTATAAGTCTTTACCTCTATTATAAATTGTACATTATTTCTACAGCACTTTTCTTAGTGTTGACTGAGCAGTTAAATATAAATCTATACTTGGATCAACTGCGCACCTTTGTAGTCTTGCACAGTGCAGTCTAGTTAGAGATCCTGTATTCTTTGTACAAATCACCTTGATGATTCATCACAGGGACCAAATGTGGCATTAAATGTAAAAGCAAAGTAGGATGTGGTAAGCCTGGTTACAAGTCGGTACTTCAGCTACGGATGACAGTATGTTGACAGTTGCCACATTTGAGCTGCAAAAGCTTGATATCTTGATTTAGTACTGTATTCCTGTTTGTCATCATTCTGAACAAATCTCAGAAATCATACCAGTAAGCACATCATCATGAAGCCCTTAACAATATTTCCACATCAACTGTGCAGTCCTTGGTTTAGAATCTTATCTTTGCTAGCTTCACTATCATAGTCTCCCTAACACTCATCTTTGAGTCTTTGGTATTGTCTTAAACACACCTTTGGCACCTAGTTTTCCCAATCTATTTTATAAAGAACAGTTCTTTAAATGAAATACTCCATAGCACAAAACTTCAGATCCTGAGGCCAGACATATCACTCAAACCTCAAGTACACGATAAATCACTTCCAGCAATTTCATAAATCTATCCAACTTGTTAGATCCTCACCCTTCCAATTGTAAAACATGGGAACATACCTAAAATTCTCCCCAAAGACATTCTCAGACATCTTGCGAAGTGGTAAGTGATCAACTACTGTACAAAAATCAGTGCAATATTTCATCCCGGTACCTTGCATGAGCTCTTAGCAAGGTGAAGAAATAACATCATGTCTAAATTCTATTATTCTCACCAACTTTCCAGAGCAGGTTTAAAAAAAATCAACCTATTAAAAACATATTTTACCTGCCTATCCTTTTCCTGAGCTTCACAGTCTATAAAAAAGTCATAAATAAAATCTTAAACTTAAACTCTTAAAGGCTCAGCACAAGTTTTAATCAACCCATAGAACTTAAAGATGATCCTATATGCCGTGCTAATGTGTTACATTTCATTCTTAAAGAGAAAGTCTGTAAAGACCAAAGAAGAGTAATCAACAACAAAAATAACAACAAAGAAGTGGATGAGCTTGGGGGACACCAGTTGTTACATTCACAAAGTAAGCTGCAATATATGCTGGCCTCATCTTGAACTGCCACTCGTGGTTAAAGGATACGAACAACAAACAACCATTTGGCACAGTGTTTGACAAGCCAAAGCCTTTCTGAAGGAACGAATCTCAACCATGTAAACAAAATTAGATCCGTTCTACCCTTAATCCTCCAGGTCACAGCATTATCAATTTAATATGCTCTTTTTTGCTATTTTCCAATACAAGTGGCAGAATTTAAGTGGGGGAGTGGCTTAAGAATTTTAATCTAACAGGTTGACTGGAGATCATCAATGCCTTTCTATCTCAAAAAAAAAACCCTTTCTTTGAATTCATCAAACCACTGCTTTATGATAAAGTGGGTATATTTCCCACTCAATGTGATGGCACTAAGGAATGTTGGGTAATCCCATAGTTCTCTCCTCTCAGTTCAGCATGCATCTCATCGAGATCAAGTGTACTGGTAATTAGTGTTTCATATTAATATCTTCACTATAAACAGTTCAGGCATTTAGAAACAGAATATCAATGAACTTAACAGTTACTTTAATTCATTTTATAAATAAGTAACTGAGAATTTTGCTCCAGGTGGTCACCAGTGTAGCCCATCCCATAGATGGCATTCTCCGAAGTATAAGGCACAATGTGGTAGGAATGCAGCTCTTCATAGTAGAGAGACTGGGAACAGCACTCCTGCACCATAAACTTCAGCCGTTTTCTTGTATCAGAATAAGCGGTCTTATAGCAGGGAGCTTCCTTGAAGTATTCATAGCTCTCTTTCTCCGTCTCAAGGTGTATCTTCCTCAGCAAGTTGTTAATTAGCACAGACCTTCTTAAGTAGGTTTCTGGGTCTTCAAGAAACCTGAGCTTCTCCAGAGAAAGTTTGAGGATACAAGTCCTGTCTTCGGGTAATATCAGGTGCTAGAAAGCAAACAGAGTCATTAATCTCCACCTAGAAAAATGAAAGCTGGAGCTTAGTGCTACCAATGACATCAGGGAGGAAAAATGGGGAGAAAAGGAAATCCTTACTTTTGGAAAATACCCATGGTAATCTTGATGTAAATCTTCTTCTTCTGCATATTTTCTCTTAAAGTAGGCTACTTTCGACGTTGTTAATGTATATGATAGTACTTCTCTTGGATAAGCTAAAACAAAGAACAATTGGAGAAAGGTCAGGTGGCTTGGTGGCAGAGTGTTTCATCATGTGGACACCATTCTTAAGCAGAAATCCAGTAACCCCCCAAGACTGCTACCTTCTCACCAAGCAGCACTGTTGGTGACAATTGTCTTATGATTGAAGTGTCAAATGCCACCATTTCAGACCCAGCATACATGGTCGCATTTAGAGTTCTATGTTCATTTCCTAACGCAGTCCCAGAAATCAAACTCAAGTACTGTTTAATTTTATATCCTTTTGTGTCAAAACATACCCAAGTTTGAAATTGATACACAAAATCTAGTGGAAGGGGTTAAGTAATTTTCCCTTATTCTTTTGCTAACCTTCCCAACACTCAAGAGAAAGTTAATGTTTCTAGAGTAATCAAATTGATATAAAATAGTTGGTAGCCTAATTACCCCTTTAAATAGTGGCATGATCCCTAACAATAATCTATAAACATTGTCCTGATGCTGCTCTAACACCCACAGATAAATGTAGTCTTCACCACTCATCAAGGAAATTACTTCTCGTAACAGACGGAGGCCACTACAGAAAATCACAACCTATCAAACTGGAGAGTTGTGGACCCCAGTCCCAATGAACACATCTACAAGACAACCCCACACCTAAAACTCAGGGAACATTGAGGAAAAGAGGCAGAAAGATTGTAAGAGCCAGAGAATCGGGGAGTTTGCTGTGAGATTGTGTCTCCTAGTGACGTCAGAAAACACACCCATCAAGTCTCACCGACATGATCACCCAAATGTGAGCTGAGCAAGGGTGGGCATGTCAAACAGGACAGGAAAAAGCCAGAGACCCCAACTCTAAACAAAGAACTACAGGTACCTGAGGAAAGCTGGGAATGGGAGAGGTGCCCCCCCCCCCCAGGGAAGAGCACACCATTTTTTTTTCTGTCCAGTGCCAAATGGGTCAGTCATGAAAACATACATCCAAGTAACATCATAGGACTAAGCAGGTTATATATAGGAATACACAAATACATACATGCATACAATAACAGCTGATGAAAAGAGAGCCCATGAATTTGACGGAGAGCAGGAAGGGTATTTGGTAGAGCTTAGAGAGAGGAAAGGGAAGGGATAAATGTTGTGATTGAACTAAAATTTCAAAACTAAACAACAAGATTAATTCAATAGGGAATTGATTAATATAACGGTGTATCCTCAGACAAAATCATTTTGCATGACTATTTGTTTTAACCCTCGTCCTGACACTTGGCGTAATTGAGATTAATAATGAGGAAATAAAAGAGAATGGAGAACATAATTGACCTTAGGGTAATGTGTGAGAGTAGAAAATCTTCGTTTCCTCCTTGAAAATGCGACTGCAGCTGAGGATTCCGACTTTATGGAAAAACAGCTTAAGAGGTCTCAAAGATTTCCACAGCAGTTCCCTGGATGTACTCTAGATGGCACTGTGGCTACAGAAAGGAAGCAAGATCAAAATTCCTTAACAGGGTGGCTTCCAATTCAAAGCAGCAGAGTGAATATAGAAAACAGAGTGCACTCTGGTATTGATTCAACCTCCAGGGCCCAGAGCAGGGAGTGAGTTTACATTGAAACCTAATTTGTTTCACCTTAACCCAGTGTTTCTGCGTTAGAATTAGAATTTGATTTGCAAACCAATGAGTACAGAAAGGCTTATGGGTTAAATAAATTTACACTAAGACATTTGATAGTTTTCCTCTAAAATTTAGAGCTTTTACAAGATTAAGTATTGAAATATGCTCTTCAATAACCTACTTTCTGTAGTGTTTCCTTCATCTTGAAGGCATGCGTATGTAGTTTTCACACAGCTCTCCTGTAGCTGAATGGTTTTCCTGAGCCAGTAGGGAAAGCTACAGGCCTCACCTAAGCATCTCAAGTTCTCACTGGTATCACCATGGGTTATAAATTCAAGAAAACCTTAAGCTAGTGTGGGACTAAGGAATCCAGGATTCAAAGCATTTGTGCATCTGACCTAAAAGATGTAATGAAGACTCCTGGCTGAAGTTCCTGAACTTAATAAACAAAATACAGGGTGTGCAGATTTTACACCGATTTCAAAGGGTTAGGGAAAAAGAACAAAATTGATCAAATAAATAAACCCAGTTTTCTTGGTTTCAGTTTTTGGTTTTTGTTGGTTGCTTTGTTTTGTTTTTCATTTTTTTGTTTAAGATAATGGAACTGTCGGGTTATTTTGAAATCAACTAACTAGATGTCACTCGTGATAATGACTCCTACTGTGTGTGCACACGCATGTCCGAATATATGTGAGTGTGTGCATGTGCACGTGTTCCTGTGTGTGTACATGTACACACAGGTGCACAAATGCATGTACATGCAAGTGGAGGCCAGGGGGGTCACAGGGAAGGTAACTTTTCTTCCACAATGGACCTCCACCTCACTTAACTTGAATCACTGAACCTAGATTCACAAAGCTAGCCAGCAAGTCCTAGGTATTCTCTTGCCCTCATCTTATTAGCGTTCAGATTGTAGGGGACCTCGCCCCTGCCTGGCTTTTATTTGGGTGATGGGTTCCAAACCCAGATACCCATGCTTACACAGCAAGCACCTTACATGCTGAGCTATCCATATCCACTACTCCTACTTTTTAATTAACTAATTAGCTGATGTAATAGTGGTTCTCAAATGTTAACAAGCATCAGGATCCCCCATGGGGCTTCTTAACATGAACTACTGGGCCCTATCTCCACCTTTTCAGCAGGTCTGGAAGGGAAATTTTGCACTTTTACCCACTCCAGTTGAGATCCGTGCCAGCTGGCCTGGGGCCACATTTTGAAAGCCTGAGTGTTACAGCACCAGAAAACTGTACTAGTGGGACATAAAAGTTGAACTCAGCCAATCAACCAATAGCCAAGTAACTGGGTTAACTGATGTTTTTGTTGTGGCTATTCCTTCCTGCTTCCGTTTATCAGCTTGGGTGCTTTTTTTTTTTTTTTTAAGCATCACGAACAAAGTCAATTCACATTTTAATTACACACTAAAGAATGAAGTCCATTTTCAACAGGAGTCCCCAGGTTCACCTTGAGAACTATCAGTGCCTGTTACTAGCTTTGGCTCTTAGGAAGGTCACAGTTTTTCTTGGTAGGATCTAATGAATTGGTCTGGGGAAGGGAAGAGTGGGCAAAGACTTGGAAATAAGAAGCACAACTTTGCCATGAGCAGCATTGTTTTCATCAATACATGGGTCCTTAATTAAATATTGCCTTGCTTATCATCTTAAGTATGCAGCGTTTGTAGCCAATTAAGAGACCATTCGTGTGTGATACCACGGTCTGCAAATTGTGGCTTGAAGAACCAAGTGTCAAATTTACTGGTCTTCATCCCACTCCCAACTGATCCTCCAGGGAAGCTATTTTGACTTAAGATATATAAGTGTGTGTGTGTGTGTGTGTGTGTGTGTGTGTGTGTGTGTGTGTATACATATGTATATGAAGATATATATATGTATATATATATATTTATAAAGATTCTGGGTGGCTATATTCCAGAAGTTATTCTAAAATACAGACTGAATCAGACCCTGAAAATACAAAGCAAATACTGAGAGGTCTAGACCTGAACCTGCTCCTCCTGGGCAAGGCTTTTAGTCATTGGGTTTATTGTTCTTGAGGAAACACCCCCGCGGCGGCTGCTGAATGGCTGAGTGGCTTTCGCAGCTGCTGTCAGTGTGGCAGTTCCCTCTGTGCTGGCTGCCTGACTCTTTGCAGTGTTTTCCACATCGCTTTTTGGAAGATAGTTTTAGCCATTTTGAGTCTAAAGTGTGTAGCAAACCTAAGTTGCTACGTCTGTTTACTGGCTGGATTAAAACTCAAAATATTCTGAGCTGGCGGCTATGTATTGATCATGCTGTTCAGCCTCTTTTGAGCACAGATGAGGAAACGAGGGCCCAGCAGAGACTCCAGTTGACAACCAGTTGTGTGCTTACGAGTTGGGGGGTCTGGAAGTGTGTGGAGGCGTAGGTTTACTCTCAGGCTCTGTTACTTCTTAGTTAT
This sequence comes from Lophiomys imhausi, assembly GCA_907164525.1. Lineage (NCBI taxonomy): Eukaryota > Metazoa > Chordata > Mammalia > Rodentia > Muridae > Lophiomys > Lophiomys imhausi. The sequence goes on from CAJQZJ010032322.1 coordinate 12,130,240, forward strand.
GTGGCTTAAAACAAATTACCTAAAGCTCGTTATAAATCTCATTTGTTTAGTGGGGTTAGAAATACACTCACTGGTCCTGGGATCATACAAAGTGGCATCACACCTAATACATAGTGAACCCTGCATCAAACCATAGCCCTACTAATGAGTGCCAATAGACCCAGACCAGTCACACAAAAGCCAAGGGCACCCCACCCTACTAGCTCTAACCTAAAGACCGTTTCCACCCAGCTACTTGGAAAGGATGGTTATTAACTGAAAGCCTCCAAAAGATAGCTCAGATGGTGGAGTGGAAAGACATTATACAAATCCCCCAACAGCTCTGAGCTCATGGATCTGGAGTGTTGCTGCTGGTCATGTACTTGGCTAAAGGAAATGAGAACTGTCTTTTAAACATATAGCTGATCTCTTGGATAATTCATTAGCGTTAATCTGAATACCCTAAGATGCTCACTTGCTGTGACTGAGTTGGCAGGGATAAATGTGCTTATGTCCCTTCAACCAAAAAGCTTGTAACTCACTAAAATCCAATGAGATAAACAAGAGCAGCATGACCATATGCCCTTAGTGTCAGCATTCTGAGGTCTGGGAATAGTATATAAGCTAAAAAAGTGAATTGAGCTAAGCTGGAATTTATTTATGAAGTTAAATAGCTAATGCTGGTTTGAACATTAAAATTATTTTTAATGTTGGAGCCTCTGGGTCACACAATATGTGTGTGCCAGGCTCCATGCATGTCACAAGCATAAGAGCTCAGCAAATAACACAGCGAAAGCCACAGATCAGAGTGACCCACTTGTCATTAGAGCTCTGGCAGGGCAATTCATACATATGGCTTTAAATAAATGCTTAAAATGCAATTACAAACGATTGCTTCCTTATTGTTCTGCGTTCTCCTCCAGGCAAATGGGATCCTGTTAGCATTCAATTGATTTCATTTGGTAGGAGGCCCAGGGACAGTACATTAAGGAAACATCATCAGCAAATTAATTTATAAACACTTTGAAAAGGCAGACAACAGTAAAAGAACATCCCCATCTCAGTAATTTTTTTTTTTTAGGTCAAAGATTCCCAAGAAAGAGTTAAACACTGGTGTGCTTAGTACTTTCATCTTAGTTGTTTTTAAAATTTCCCCAATGTTTTAACCAACACATGCTAAAAATCAAGTTGAAGCCATCTGGCTAGAGGTGTGCCTCCTGGCCATCCACAGAAGGGGAGGAGGCTGATATGTGGGGAAAGTAATGTAAGCCATAATCTCAGACCAACAGCTGATGCCTATCATAGATAAAGCATGCTCTTATTAGTTCTCCTTTTGTGATGGTAGCCTGGCATTGGTCATTGAGAGTATAAATACCTGTCTGTCTGAGCCATGTTTAATGACAGGAAAACTATCAGATGTGATAGTTGTCATCCTAAAAGCTCTGAATACTTCGGTTTTGAATTATGTAACCTAAGGCTGGTGATATAACTCAGTCATAGAGCATTCAGCTTGGATGCACAGAACTTGGGTTCAATCCTCAATGTACCCAGAAAAACAGAAAACAAAAATAAAAACAACAATGAGAATTATCTCATCTGACCCTGTTAGCCATATTCTGCAGTCTCATTGCATGGCTTAAAGCCCTTCACCATGACAAGCCCCAGCGCTGTAATTTGTCCCATGTCTTCAGGGAAGATAATGTAACCTGAAAGAGCCTAACTTTTTTCATGGGGGGGCGACAATTTCCAACTTACTGATTTGTATGTCATTTGGCTGAGATGATGCTTTAAAACCACTTTCTTCAGTATCTGTCTCATGCACTCATAATTTCATTTAATCGCTGTTATGTATTATTTTTTCAATGACTCCTTTTCAAAACATGAATGTATATCCTACTCAGAAGCATTCTGTTATATGTAGAACATTTGTGCCCTCATTGGTATGAACCACAGGTTACATAAAACATTCATGAGTGTGTTCATGAAGGCAGACAGGAACAGAGTCCTAGGCCTTGCTTTCCATGGACATATAGCTTCGCTGATGTTTGACAGTACTCTATCAGCTACCTTCACCCCGTCAATTCCCCCAGAAACTCCTAGAACCTTTCTGTATGATATGTTCTATGACAGCAGAACTCAGGGTCAGTGTTTGTCTCTGAATCAATGGAGCAATCTGTTTCTTCAGATTTATCATCTACTCCAAGCACAATAGCGACTTTATTGGCAGTTTCAGATTACCAACAAGTTGCAGCTTCTGGAAGGCTTTATTAAGAACTTCCAGAGATACTGATAGCCAGTGATTTCTCAAGATTATCAGCAGCCCTGTCTGGCCTGAGATTCCTGGTTCCCTGGCATAGTCCCAAGCACAGATATGGACTATTGAACAGATCATCAGCAATCCCACAAGCCCATCTTGTTCTGCTGGTCACTGAACCAGAGAGAACACAATTAAACAAGAGGGGACTAGCCAGACAATAAGAAAGTTACACTGTACCACAGCCCACTTCTCCAATAAGCTAGCCCTGCTGAGGACGGAGGCCAAAAACTGTGAGCTTCCAGAGCACACCTTGTGATTTACCACTCTCTGGGGAAATGGTAACCCCATTCCCTGCACCCTTCAACCTTAGAGCATGTGACTGACAGAGAAAGAAAATTGGCCAAGCAATTACCTTTCTGGATATGGCTTCCAAAAAAAAAAAAAAAAAAATTCTCACCAATATCTAGAGAGACACTTTAACTCCTGTGGGGTACCCAGGGCCAGTGCTGAGAGAGAAGAGTATGGCCGGCCCCCTGACATATGGGTAACAGAGGCCTTTCAGAGAGTCCTCACCAGTATCGTCCACACCATCTTTTGTATGTATACCATCCATGTCATCTTTTACTTGGGTTTATCAAAGGCCAGCTTTGCTTCTGCTGTCCAAGGTATAAACTGTATAAACTCAGAGCTGCCATTCATTTCTCCACAAGCCCTTGCTCTGCCTTTGAGAGGTTTCATCCTAACTCTCTCTTGAGGAGTCTGATTTGAGTTCCCAACTAGAGATTCTCTAGCAAGAAAAGGATCTTCGTCAGTGGGGTGCCTTCCTTCTACAGGCATGGGGCATCCATTTTGAATGACTTTGTGCTCAATCTCAGGCAATTCCCCAAAGCCACTGGCTGTCTTACCTTAACATGACAAGCAACATGTAGGGACAGAATTGAGCCTTTGGGCTCCTGGTTCCCACTTCAAAATTATCAAAAATATCCCAAGATATCTTATCTCCTGACCCTTTGGATAAGCACCTGAAGTCTTATAGACTCTCACTACACCACTACAGAGTTCCCAGTCTCAAATGTGTACTTTATCTCCACCCACTCTAGCACTGGTGTTTAGAAGTCTATCTATCTGCTGTTAAAAGGACTTTCTCTTAAGTTAACAATATAAAAGCGAATCCTTGAGTTTTTTTTTTCTTCTAAATATAAGGCTATCTTTTACAGTACTGGACACAACACTAGTAAATCCCTACTGACTTTTACTAATACCCTTCGCCCCATTATTCCCACTGAGAATTATTACCAGAAATTGGATGGGTTTGTATTGGTGTCTTTGTATAATTTTGACTGGAAAAAAAAAAAGGAAAAAAGAAAATGATTGTGTTAGACTTAAAGGGGGAAATAAAGTATTAGAATTGTTTAAATGGACAGTTTATTTTTAAAAATTTATTGTAAACAAAGAACCTTAACAAGACTGGCTTCTGCAGGCCCCACGCCTAACATGAAGGCAGGTTTGTCTTCCTTAGCCTCAATTCTGAGAGTTTGGTCAGTTCATGCTTGCCGCTGTTTCTGAGAAAGATAATTTTCATTTTTATGTCTTCATTTGTATATTTATATGTATTTTATATTTCATTTCATATTTATGTTTTCATGTAGGCCTTAGAAGTATGCACTGCTCTGGCAGATGTATTGACCTTCAGGTACACTTAGAACTTCAAGGTTTTCCCTGTTGAAACTGAGTCATGAGCTGAGAGCCTAGGTTTTGAAGATTCTATTGTGACCCAAGGCATCTCCGAAGCCTCACAGAAGCTTCATGACATAAATCCAAACACAGATGTTGATGTGTACCTAAAACCTTCCCAATAAAGTGAGCAGCAGGAAATGGAAAGCTGCAATTGGATCCTGGCTTCAGTCCTAAGCTGTGTGGCCTCAGCTTGATCTAAGCATCATATCCCAGGAACACACATTCTTTATGACCCAAGGTGTGCAAGTGAGGACAGCAACTGCACTGATGAGGGTCACTAGTTCCTTCAACACCAATGTTTTCATTGGGGGATTCAGTGTAATTGTGGCACCACCGGCATCTATAGGACTAAGTGTTTGCTATCATGATACCATTTACATTTTAATTTAGTCAGGACTAAATACTATGACATATTTTAAATGGACATGCTCGCCAAAATCTGCACGGTACATATTCTACATATTATACATGTTCTACATATTATACATATTCTACATATTATACATATTCTACATATTATACTTTCATGATTAAAATCAGGACTAAAATTGGAGAAGCCCTTTGACTTCTTGATTGTGACAGTGGTCTCAATGGACTGGTACTATCATTCACAGATATTAAAGGACACAGAGGTTTTAAACTTCTTTGTATATCACATAAGAAGTGGGATATATATTATATATATATATGTATAAATTACAAGACTAACACATATACATGAACCAATCATTGTGGCTGCTTTGTGCACGCACTCCTGAGAATGAGGTCACACGCAGAACACATACACATCCCCTGGAAGATTGCACTGAGTCTCATTTGTCTCCATGAATTTATTTCTCACAATAAAATATGGTAATTATCATGGAAGAAGAGAGAAGGGTGGCTGGCACTAAGAGCTAATACACTCTGCAGTCTTTTGGTGTTTTATCTGTGGTTATCTTATCCTGATATTATTATACTACAGTTATTTCAACAAGCAACCATAAAAAATGAATGATTTCAAAGTCTCATGACATTCAAAAAGCCATATAAAATCAGAAAGAATTTTTGAATGGGAATCTGAGTAGATTCTCTCCAGTTGCCTATCTCTATCTCTATCCCTACAGCGGGAATAACTTTTGGAGTTTGTCATTCACTAGGCCAGTCACCTGTGACAGTATGCCAAGCTCCATGGTCATAGGGAGCTGAACATTCGTTTATATATTCAGTCATATAATTGGGAAGAAAGTAGCTAGTTCACCTTTGTCCCTATCATAAGTCTCCATGTAAATTAGCATTCCAAAAATCCCCAAAACCTCCTATGACAACTTGAAGAATTATCTTGGTTTCTTCCACCCTAGACCCACACTGCTAGTGTGCTCAGAGAGCTTCCTTCCGCTTGACCTCTTCCCGGATTCAGACTCTCTCACTTGACCCACCCAATTCACATGGGTCTAAGAGAGAAAAGTCTGCCAGCCCACAAATGTCCTTTTTACAGAAAACCTCTATTGACTTTTCCCCAGCAACTGTCCATATAAACAGCCCCTTCTATTGATCTTCTAAGCTGTGCAATGCTACATTAGCATTTATTTCTCTGGATACATATTTAAACAGTAATTTCTCTTCAGCTGGTGATTACCTGGTAATTGCTGACTCAATTCGAACAGTGTATGTCTAGGACAGCCTCAGAAGATTTGGTGAGAACTCCCCTTGGCACATGGAGCATGTCTCACAGCCTCGGGCTCATGAATGGTGACCTGAGGTCTTGAAACAAGGAGATATACTGGCGTAAGTCACCTCTACAGAGTCAGGGATGCAGAAACGAATTAACTTTCAAGGCAGGAGAAGGGGGGGGGGCATTGAGATGTTTGAGGCGAGGTCGATCTGGAATTTGAATTAGACAGAGAGATAAACCTTCAAACTCACACAATCACTTAAGTTTAAGGAGGAGCAACATCGACTCCCCATAAAAGATTTGAAAAGTGCCCAATAACTCATCTCGCCAGTCATTTACTTGGGTGGTTATTTGGGGGGAAATTGGTTTTTAAAAATCACAGCCAGCTCTTGTATAATTTCAGGCTGTATACCCCTCCAAAATAACAACGCAATTAACTCAAAACACCGTAACTTGGTCTTTCCCTGGCATACTGACTTTCTGGCAAGGCTTGAAGTAGCTGCTCCACGTTTGAAGATAGTTCTCAGCAAAAGGCTCCGTTTAACCACACCTAGTCTGCATGGCTGTGTGTTCACGGATCTCATCATCTTCTATATTTAGAGAGACGGGCTTTCCAAGGGAAGACGGGCATCCAATAAGGACGATCCCATCTAGAGAGGTGAGTTACTATGGTTACCGCTCAGGAGGCTGAGGACCCGTGAACGGCTGCTTCTGGCCAGATGGACTTTTTCCAGATGAGGACCTAAAACAGAAGCCTGCTCTCCATACGTGTTGACTGAATTTAGAGGAGTCTACTTTCTGTCATTTTACCCATAACTACAGGCTGCCTTTGGGCGCTCGCCGCCTCCAAGCTCTCCAGCCTGAAGCAGCCAGACACAGCAAAATCAAGGAGGGCAGAAAACTTCTGAGCACTAACCGAACAGTAGTGAGCCGAGGGTGGGGTGCCTCAGCATCCAATCCTAGAATCTAAAAAAATCAAATCAAGTTATTTGGGACCAGCGGCTGGTCACTTTTCAATGGCTGGGAGTGGGGTGGGACCCGAGGCCAAGTCCCCAGCCTCCTGAGGTAGGAAACGCGTCTTCTCTGGGCATTGGGGTCAGATGCCTGGCTGGAGGGGGGGGGGGGGTCAGATGCCTGGCATCCCTTGCGAGGCATCACTTACCCGAAGAGTGTGTGTGCAACTGTTTCGCAGCTCCTGTTTTTCGCGAAGGTGTCACTCTCAGGGCAGGCTCTGACAGCGACAAGCGGCGGCGGCAGCGGCGACTGCAGCTCAGCGGGGCGGCCGGCTCCTGCAGGTCGGTCCCTCCTTCTCTGAAGCGCCTCGAGCTCTGGCTCGGAACGCGAGGCGGGCGCGCGGCTTTTCTAGGCGCGCATTGGACCAAAGGGAGCAGATGTTATCCGGTTGCTAGGAGCGTTGCTAGGAGGCGATGACGCCCCTCCACCCGCTCGGAGCAACTTTGCCGAAGGTCTCGAGCGCCAGAGGGGGCTGCTGAGAGCCAGTCTGGGAGCTCTACCAGGAAGGAAGGCTGAGTCCCAGGAGTCCAGACACGCGCCACACTGACTTGGTTCTGGAGAGTGGCTACGCGGGAGCGTCGCGGGCCTGAGCGTTGAGAGGAGTCTCGCGTTCCAGGAAACGGTCACTCACTGGAGGGTAGATGGGTATCCCCATGGAAGTTGAATGTGGGGACAGAGATGGGTGGGGACAGTGGAGTTGCACTAAAACGTGTGTGCAGAGCTGTTTGGGATCCTTTGGCTCTGGGACTGTGTCCCACTGTGTTCCTGTTCCTATAAGCAGGTTTGAGCAGTTGAAGAATTTGGAAGAGGGAAATATTAATCCATGAAATTCAACCCTGAATCTAATTCTTTTGGGTACTCTATATGGCTGCCTCCTACAACGTGTCAAGGATTTGGGGATGGGGTAGTGGCACTGGGTAGAGGAGGGGGATTCCCATGGTCTAATGTATTTCTTTCACACAATTAGACTTCACTTAAATGAGAGAGTAAAATAAATCCTTTAATATGAAATTTTCTATAAAATATAAACGGAGAAAAGACATGAAGTTGGAAGATTGGGGGGGGTTCTGGGGATAGTGGTCTGGAGTGTGGGAGAATGAATATGATCAAAGTACATTGTATACCTGTATTAAATTCTCGAGGACAAAAATGTATATTTTTAAATGCACGCAAAAGAGTACTTTCCACGAAGGAAACTGGGAGAAGCTATAAATGTTTAAGTAATTTTTGCTTTTGCTTTACTGTAATTTCCACAAAGGTCTACATCCCTTCCAACTTCTTAATAGAGTCTTTTTTTTTCTTTTGTTTTTGTTTGTATTCACAAGAGCTTATTCACAAGCTGCCTTGTGTTCACAAGAGCTATCTTCATAGTGGCTCTTCTCTTCTTTTGTGTATTAGGAGCTTCTGCTGGCCACACTTAGCTTTGTATTTAGTGGACTGGGCAGCATCTCATCTTTCTGAGACTCTCCAACATGTACTTCTAGTACAGCTAGTATATTCATCTGGTGTTATCCCACAAGTGCACTGGTAATGTGGGAAGTAGCTACAGCCCTGAGTTCAGTATAGGCAAAGGAACTACCTTTACGTTTTCATGTATTTTATTAGGGAAAGAAGATGGCAAGAACCTCAAAGTGGGAACATTTCCGTAGCCAATGAACGAATTCAAGAAAGAAAGACAAAATATCTAGTAAAAAAAAAAATCTGCCCAGCATCCCCCTTGATGGCAAATTTCTCCTGAGAAAGAAGTACAGAATTTCCCTGGCTCCCTAGAGAGTTGGAGCAGGGCCAGGATGGCAGTCAGTGCCACTGGGAATCACTTAGAAGGGAATACTATGTTCAGATCCAGGACAGGCTGCTGCATAGCACTGAGTTAAGTACTGTGGGGGTAGCCATCTATAAGGCTACTTGGGGCTACGGAATGACTCCACAGTTCAGAGAGGTCTCTAGTACCTACTTAATGCCTTTATCAAACTTTGATGTGAGAGTGTATTTGCCCTGAGGTTTGAGAAGCTCTTGAGCTAATCTGGAACTGGGCAACGAAGTAAGAAGTAGCCAAGGTAGGCTAAAGAGCTAATAATTTCAAGGTTACTGCTATGGGGACTAAAGGGGGCTCTGCGAGCAGTTCAGATTCCCCCGGGGCTTCCAGCAGTATGTCACATTGCTACTTTGTTATTGACAGCAAGGGTTACCATCTCTTTCCTTCTCTTCTAGCTCTTCCGCTGGGACTCTACCTTTGACCTTCAGCTTCCAGTCACACTGGACTCTCCTCTACCTTGTATGGAGATGGCTCCAAGGTCTCCAGGGTTATGTGCGTGGTATTCCTTCTTTAATGTGCCTCCCTCTCACCTGGCTTCCTTCCACTCAGCCTGCAAGTTGCTCTTTAAATCCATCTTCCTTGCAGCTTTCCTAATTACAGCCCAATTCACACCCCCACCCCAGAGTACTCATCCTACTGTATTAGGACAACAGTGAGTGCCCAGCGTCTAGCACACAACTCTAGGTGCACACCAGGGAGCCCCAAGCCTATGGCAATGGGAGACACCTCCAGGTCTCTCTCGGTTAGTGCCCCACACTAACCATGAGGGCAACCATGGAACTGTTGCTGTCATTTTCAGCTTAGGGGTGTGGGAAGACTTAGTGAAGCACTTTATTTATGCACTGACTTCACCTCCTTTCGGAAGATCACTGTCTGGTCTCCATTAGCTTCAGGAAGTATTCAACCTCGAGTCACTTTGGCATTTTCCTAACAACCCTCTGAACTGAGTGCGAGTCCTTCGAGTTGAACTGCCCTCTCTTACCTAAAAGTGCACATGCATGGACTGGGACAACGGGTCAGTGAGTGAAGCCCTTGCCAGGAAAGGACTTACCAGCATGAGGACCTGAGTTTAATTCCCAGAACCCACATTTAAAAGTCAAGCATGATGGCATCTGCTGCCAAGGCAGAGGCGGGCACATACACCACTCGTGGTGCAATGCTCACACCCCAGGAATGGAAGTATATCTCAGTAGCAGAGCACCAGCCTAGCATATATGAGCCTGTATATCCAATTCTCAGGGCAGAAGACAGACAAAACCCCCTCCCATAACCACATGCTATATCATTATGGAACCAACATGCAGAAACCATCTGGGAGAGGAACTTGACTTAGCTAATGTGGGTACACATGCAATTTCTCTGAACCAATCAGGGAACCTCGTCTGTTATGATGTGACTCCCCAGTAATTACTACATCTTCCTTTCATGTAGAGCTACCTTAAGGAAAAAAAAATAGACATTAGAAGGAAGGGTCAGGGTGATATCAGGACGACAGAATGGCATTGTGGCAAAACTATAAACAAAACAAGGCATGACTCTTTATCCCTGCTAGCCCATTGATAATCTGCAAGTATTTGTGTTGTTCTTTGGTGACAGTATCTTGATGCATATCCCAGGCCAGTTTTGAAGTGCAGACCTCTGCTTTCTAAGTGCTGGGATAACGGGCCTATGCCACTGTGTCCAGACTATAGCACGTGGAGCTGCACAAATGCTTCACTCCTGCTAGCTTCCCTTTGAGCAGTATTTCCAAATCCTCCTGGAGAAATATCCCCAGAAACTTTAAGGCTTACATGACGCTTTAAGGTGTTTATATGATTTGGTTCATTGGCAAAATGTTATTGGAGATGGTTAATGTTTCCAAAGTAACCCTACACAAAGTACTACAGGCAAACCAAGAACTGCCAAGAATGGGAGAAATAGTCTTCCCTAGGGAAGAACACACCAACCGGTTGTCCAAACCAAAAGACCAGCCCTGAAAATGTACAAGTAACATTATACAGACTGAGCAGGCTGTATTTGTGTATTTAGGGATAAACATGTATAAAGATAAATGCATATAACAACAATTTTAAAATAGGCCAGGAATTTGAAAGAGATCAAGGAGGGGCATATAGGACAGCTTGGGAGGAAGGAAAGAGAAGGGGGATTGATGTAATTGTTATGTCAAAAAGTAAAAGAAATAAAAAAATGCAAAAGTAGCTGTTATAAATAAGCCACGCTGCAGATTTTTAAAACTACCATATGGGCTAGAAAATGCAAGGGAAAGAGATCCACAGTCATTCAAAGGGGTACCACTTCAATCCGTAAGGATGGGAGAGTATCCATTGAATTGTCTTGAGGCAGCAGTCCTGGGCAGAGTCCTTGAGGCTCTAGATGACAGAGTCTAAGGTTAGGTTACCCGAAGACCTGCTTTTCCTGCATTCTCCTTTGCTTACAGCTTAGGAAGTGTATTTCGGTACCTTGATATGCCATCTTACATGGCTCAGGACATCGTGGTTCACAATGGCCCACAGGTAGACACGCCCACCCTTGCCCCAGGCTACTAGTTCAGAGCTCTTTATCCTGGACTTAGAGCCACCATTTCATAAATGACCTCGCAACCCTGAAGTGCTTGACATCCAGAGTAACTAACTGTTGGTGAACAAGCAGATCATTTTGGCCAGCCTACAAATGTCCTAGTGCTGTTATGGGCAAGAGGGAGCTGAGGGGGAGGACAGAGCTCAGCACCAATAGGCCTTCTGTGGTGACCATCACAGTGAACATTGAGAAGCAGCTCAGTTCGGAGAATGGATAAAAGAGAGGGTGTCAGGATATGAGACGCTGTCAAGAGGACGTTTAATGTTTTCAGTTTATTTCCCTAGGCATATAAACTACAATTCCAAACCCCTTTAAAAGAAAAATGTATGCCATTTCTATTTAGTGTGTGTGTGCACAATGCATGAACATGTACACCAGGGCACATGTGTGGAGACCAGAGGACAACTTGCTACAGTCGTCTTTTCCATTCACAATGTGGGTCTAGGAGATCAAACTCAGATTCAAACCTGAGTTTGAATCTCTGTGACCTGATTCCCTCCTTGTGTTCTTAAAGACAGAGTTCTGTGACTGGTCCTGGCCAATGGAGTTCGGGCAGAAGTGTTGCCCACTTCTCCCGATCAAATTGCTCCATTCTCATGCCTGCCCGTCTCCCCTATTTACAAGGCAGAGTATTCCTTGAGGACACATGAGGACCCCTAGGTGGCAAAGTCTCAAGTGGAGAGAGAGCAGTGAGAAGAAAGCTGCATAAGCCAAAGAATTGGCTCAGACTGTAGAGTAAGAAATCCTTATCATGCACATATTCACATTTAAGATGGTGGCACTAAAAGTGTTCCTTAAAATGAAAATAAAGTCCCTGGAGTATTTATAGAATACTTTGATTTATATTTACTTATAGGATCAATAGAATCTTTGATTTGGAGGATTTCGGCTTTGCCTTCATTGCTGAACTGTAACAGCCTGGCTCCCTGTCCTTTGAGCTCACTGTGTCTGTACACTGTAAACTAATTAAAAATGAGTAAACACAGAAGATCAAGGTGAAAGAGAATCACCTCCACTCAGCATGTGAAAACAGCATCTGACCTCACAGTCTTCCAAGGGCATTTTAGTAAGTCAGGTATCGTGACATTTATGTAGATACTTAACTGATAGTTTTAAGTTCAATCCCTTCAGCATTTGATATATCCCTGATCACTCTGAAGCTAAGGAAGGCATGCTGTTCCTCAGTGACATGCAAGTGTGCAGCTGGGATAGTTTTGAAGTTATTTTTTTTTATATGGCAAAACTATCAAGGCTCATAAAATTTATGTGCTAGTGCTGCAAAAATATTTTTAATATGAAATAATTAGACACATGTACATACAAATCATCTGTTAAAACTTTATTGACAAGACCAGTAACAATACTTTTATACAATCGGACTGCTTCTCAGTTTTGGACTGCCACAAATTCAGTTTCAGTAGACATTTTAAACAACCTGGTGCTTCTAGGTTTCATTTTTAAACAAAAAGCAATTCAAATTTGTCCTCATGCATTTAAATATCTAATACAGAGACGGATTTCAGGCTGCATAAAATGCGCTTTTTCACATCGAGACTGACCATCTTCTATGAACTGTAGAAGAAAAACTAACTCATCCAACATGACTTCGTTCTTTACCACAGGCAAACAATTTTATATATTCTAGTGGATTTTCAAAGGTTGTTCCCAGCACAAGAATACTGATGGCCTATATTTCTCTGATGGTCTGGTAGAGACATGGGACATATAAGAGTGGATCAGCAGTGAATCAAAATCAACTATGAAATCAGGAACAGTACAAAAGTTAGAAAAAGTACACAAATGTGTGTGATTATGTGTGTTTCTGTGTATTTTTGTGTATGTGTGTGGGGGTATGTGTGTTTTGGTATGCATTCAATTGTGTGTGTGATCATGTGTTTTCGTGTGTTTGATGAGTGTGTGCTTGTATGAATGTGTGTGTTTTTCTGTGTGATTGTGTGTGTTTTCGTGTGCTAATTTTTCACTGAAAGTAAATTTAAAAATAGGGAAGGCCGCTACATTCTACAGCTGCCTATTCTTTTGACACACAGAAATGTCTCCATCTAAGCTTTAATGGGGTACCCCAAGGTCAATGATGACAAAGTAGGAGAAACATAAAGCTCCAAAATGGAATTCTCTGATGATTCACTCCCTCTTAAATGTGCACACACCCCTCTGGACCACATAGGCATTACCTGAAGGTGAACTTTAAGAGGGGGACATATGATAGAGACCAGGTCTGAAATGCTTACGACATCCTGAGACGTCATAAGAGGCTCAAGGCAACTCTTAACTTGACAATGGCCTGACTTTGAACAATAAACTCAAAAATTCTGCTAGTGGCTTAGAAATCTAGGCAAAGACCCAATTTTATACTTAAAAAATATGTAAGTGAAATGTATAAAACCATTGCCAACCACCAAAGAGCAAGGGCAGTAGAGCACACAAAGATAATACCTGGCAGTAGCCATGAACTAGGAAGAGATGATTTTATCAGGTCCCTGCACCTGCAGCATTCAGCAAGGAGCAGAACAGTCCTGGGAAGCTATCCCTGCCGAGAACAGCAAGCTCCACATAGGGTAAAACCTCCTGAAGATGTCTCCCAAAATAGTTACATGTACTCAGAATGAATGAGTCATTCACATTTACATTTTTAATGCAAGTTCTTCAAGGACACCCATCAAAAGTTGAGATATGAAAGAAAACCAATAAAATATTTTAAAACAACAGAACTGCACATGGTATGCATATGGCAAAACATAGATGTGTGAATGTGAACAACTGTTTCAGATGCCATATGAAGACTAAAAAAAATTTAGAAATACTCAGATTTATCTTCCACTGTGAACACAAAATATTGCTAACGAAATCTTGGATATTCCCTAAAAATGAGTGTTTAATCTTTACTTTTTCTGGAGATAATGAAAGTATATGTACAAAGGAAATGATTATGTGAGTGAGGAAGGCTTTTGGAGGTACAAGGTGGACAGCCATGTTCTTCAAGGTGGGGTTAATGGGGTTAATAGTAAGAGTGGGGTGGGAATGGATTTCCTTCCACAGACTATATTCAGATTCCACTTTGGAGGATGGGGAGTGGAGAGCTAATTTAGTACTTTCCCTGTACTCAAATTTTTACAAAGAATGTGTATACTCAACTGAAAGATGCCAAACCCCTGAAATAAAGATGGTGTTGTGATTTGTGATTTTGTAATGTGTAATCTGTGAACTTGTGATTGTTTAAAGAAGCAATCAAATCTAGGCCAGCAAGATGGCACAAGCCAAAAATGCCTTCACATAAGCCAGCTGGCCTGAGTTCAAACTCCAGGAAGCAACTAAAAGTGGAAGGAGAAAAGAATGACCCTGCAAAGCTGTCCTCAGACCTCCACAGGTACACTATGGCATGTGCACTACCCACACACATCATGCCTACCCACAGACACCACACACACACTTTAAAATCTTTTAAATCAGAACCTAACACAATTTTGTCAGAGGCAGAATCACTAAAGAATATTCCAACTGCAACTTTTAGTAAAATTATTGGCAGAGATCTAAAAGTGTCAATTACTTTGATACAGCAACATAATAAAACTGGATCTGACTTTAATATAAAAATATATTAGCTTAAAGTCTCCAAAAAACTATGCATGTCTTCAAAAATTCTGCAAAAAAAAATGTTTTTCATCTGGGATCTCATCCTACATCCTCAGTAAGGGCTCACAGTGCTTGTTACATTAATGGAAAAGGAAAGAATCATATTTCTACACCCTAATATAAACAGAATAGACTAACAAAACTAGCTGACAGATAAGTGAGAGTCCCTTAGCCATCATAGAAGGAAGGCAGGATACCAGAATGTAGGCTTTGTTAATTTGCACTCGACCCTCACTGCTCAGTTAGTTATACTTTCATCTCTGCTATAAGGCCTGGGTCCTCAAGTGGCTGCCAGCAGACCATAGGGCAGGCTGTGTACACACACACACACAGTAATGGCCTCAGATATGGCTCACTGGGAAGGCCTCTCATTCATTTTGTGTGATGATCAGTATCAACATTCTTACATCACCTGCTTGTCACAGGCAGCCCATCTTGCTTGTACTGGATCGCCCCCCCACCCCCACCCCCACCCCCACCCCCACCATGCAGGGCTTCTAGATGCCTACCAGACACTATTAATCAATATACATGGTTGACATACGTGATAAACGGAGACCACATAGACTGAAAACAGAAGCCAGATATTCCTATTGATTCAATAGCAATATCAGTAGCACTTTTTTAATAAACATAAAACATCTAAACTGTTGCTCAACAAAACACAGTAGGGTTACTAAATTTGGGATCCAATGTATGAGGCCTTCGGAACTCTCGCTGCTGAGTGCCCTATGGAGAGGAAGAAGGGCTTAGATTTGCTAACACAAAATAAGAGATTATGCAATCTTTCCCATCCATCTCTCCAAACAAGCCTTCTATTACCTACGTGAAATGGACTTCCAAGTTGAAATTGACTACATTCTGTTGGATGGATCATAGGAAATAATGCAGTTTTCCTGTGAACATTCACATCCAGATGTGCCATTGCAAATGGAATTAGAAGCAAAAATAAACAGGTCATAAACTGCTGTATCCAGACAGCAGAAGAGTATTCAGCACTTAAAAGAAATGAGCTATCAAGGCATAAAAAGACACCAAAATGTAAATGCAGACTGCAAGTAAAAAGAAGACAATCTGAAAAGTCTGCACACTGATTAATTCCAACTATGTGACATTCTGGAAGACAAAACTCTGGAGACGGTAAAAAGATCAGTGGTTGCCAGGACTTAGTAGGAAGAGGGAATTTGGGAATCAGAGCACAGAGGAGTTTTAGGGCAGTGGAAATACCCCACATGCTACTATGATACTGAAGACATCACATGTGCTTCAAAATCCACAGAACATACAATCCAGAAAAAACCCTGATGTGAACTACCCACTTCCTATAAGGATGTGTTGGCATAGACTGGCTGATTGTGCCCAATCCAATGCAGATAGAGAAAAGTGTGTGTGAGCAGGGGCGTGGGTACATAGAGACTCTGAGTTTTGTTACGAATCTAAAATTCTGAAAAAGAAAGTTCACTATTTTGATTAAAACTATCACAAAAGCATCATTGTTTAACCTGAAAACACAGGTCAAATGTCATCCTTACAAACATAATTTTTTCACAATAGAGTTTATACATTTTCTCTTCCTATTCATAAATTTAAAATAACATCTGTAATAAAATTACATTTTGAAATTCTGGGAAATACTTTGGATTTTCTAATAAAAAAACTCAATGTGTGACTTCTTTAGTTGGTAGCATAATAAAATGCTGCTTTATAATGTATAAGAATTGAACATTAGTAAAGGCTACTGGGAAAGGCACAGGGAAATGCAACAACGTTAGTGAGCTTGGCCCATGTGCCCACTAGAAGGTACCTGAGCAACCCTCTTATAAAAGAAGTATGTCTCTAGAACTTGGTGCTTTATACAGAACCACTTCTGTGAAATTATCTCTCTCCTCCTGAACACATTCCTCAATCAGAATTTAATTGACATCTTTCACTTCCAGGTGCGATGACATACTAGGAAAGAACAGACTCCCACTGCAGGACAGAAAGAGGAAGAATATCAGAAATTCACCAAGCTGGTGACAAGTGCTGAAAAGTAGAGACAAAGACAGGAAACAACCGTCAAGAAGCTGAGCCCCTCCCAGCCCCATGTGGGAGGCTCCCTGGCCAGGTGTGAGAGGGACAACTCAGATAACTCTCTGGTGCCTTTCTCTAAGGTCATTATCAGATGAGATATCTGTGTTCCTAATATGGTCCATGGGTTGAGTGACACCAAAGCATTCTTCAGTTGTTTTAGGTCACCACAGATCCTTCCTTAGGTAGCTTGTGATGGGCTTAGTGGACACAACTTTTATGATAAGAATGATGAGCAATAAACCACTGGGGGAATCCAACCTGTGTTTTTCATTACGTAGGTATCAAGATTTGTACCTAGCTTAGTGGCAGAGCACTCTGTAAGAGCTGGGTTGGTTCTGTTCTGACCAATTTCAAAATCCACACTCGAAAACAGTTACCAATCAATCTTCCACACAAAACAAAAACCCAATATTCATCTTGCACATTTTACAATGATGCCCAAAATGGAGGGTTTTTTTGGGGGGGTGGGAGTTAATAGTTGTCCATAGTGCTTAGTTTCATAAACACAAAAGTTTAAGTGGTTCACATCTCCTTTGATCATATTAACCCATGTCCTTCATCTCCCTCTTTCGCTACTCTCACTGGTTTCCCCCTTTTTCCTTCTGTGTCACATATAAAAATGGTCTCATCTATCCATATAAAGTCTAGGCTTCAAAATGAGAGAAAATATGTAGTTTTTCTCTTTGTACCTCTGTCCTATCTTCCTTAATACAATCTTGTGATAATGTTTCATAAAGAAACAAATTAGTAGGGTTCTATGTCCACATCCTCACCCATGTATCCTATAGCCAGAGTGCCCAGTCCACACAAACAGGAAGGAGCAGCCATTGCTGATATGCAGAGCCTGCAAGAACTGTGTCACGTTTGCCTTCACAGACCCACCATCCCGCTGCCTTATAAAGGGAATTCAGTATTCAGTCACACAAGTTCAAATAACCATCTAACCATCACCTCATGCATTAACTCATTTCTTTGCAGAAGTGGAACACCACATTCCTCCCTCTATAGATATAAAACACCCATTTATTTTGAAGAGAAGCATAAACTGCTAAGGATAGTTATTCCTTAACTAGACACAGAGTGATATTTCTAAATCCTCGCCCCTTCACATAGGGGAAGAAACCATCATAGAAATATATTAAGTCCCAAATTACAAGATATTAAAAGTAAATTTTTTGCTTGCCTGCAGTCCTTGTCAGAATCCAGCATGAAACAAGTTGTTTGGGAGCAAAAAATATTGTTGAATTCTTTTATTTACCAGCCCATCTCTAGTCCTAGCCCAGATTCCAGAACTTTCTAAGCATCAATGACTTTATTCATTCTTTTGAGTGAATATGTTCTGAATACATCCAAATATTTTTTTAAAAATCAAATGGATATTTTAAGGAAACAAAAATTATACATAAATTGGGTGGCACCATGAGGAAATCATCCTTCTCAAGAACCTCAAAGTCAATTGGTGATATTGTCATTCAGCAGTAAAAAGGGAAAGCTCCCTGAGACACTTGAGGCGGCATTAGTGAGCATTGCTCACAATGCTTCAGCAGTATGATTCTAAGAACATCCACAGACCTCCATGGCTGCCGTCGATGTCTGTACTGTAAAACCCTCAAGCTGTGCTCAGGTATCATGTGGGCTGTAAATATAGGTGATTATCACCTCTGTGTCTAGGAGACAGCAACCTGGCCCAAGGGGAATGAAAACAATCAACAGTCATGCAGCATAGAGAGGAAAACCAGCCAAAGCCTGCCAGCCAAAGCCTGAAAGCACCCCATTGTTACCTCATCACTCCACAGAGAAGACATAAGAAACAGAAGCAGAGAAAAATCCATGGAGGGGAAAATACAAAGGGGAAGATCATAGGCCAAGAGTGTTGAGATTATACATTGGTTACTAAATTAGAAGAAACTTTCTAAAGACAGGCTTCCTGGGTCCTTCCTATTCTTCTGGAACTAACACTGCCACCACAACTTTCTTCTTTAAGTCATCCTTCTGGGATCTTCTTGGCAAATATTTCCCTCTTTGGGGCAACTAAAGGCTGGCCACCAACTCAGGGACTGTCAACAGTTTTCTCTGGATTCGTTTAGCCTAATGTGTCTCACTTCCTTCCAATAACCCACGATTAGAAAGTCTACTTTGGGCTACAAATAATTAAAAATAACTTAATGATTGTACATTGGTAAGTACTGTGATTTTAATGTTAGCCAATGACTTCAGAATTTTAAGCTCTGCACCATCCCAAATAACCCAGCACTAAAAAGGAAATCCAACAAATACATTTAAGCTAATGAGAAACATACAAACTAAGTATGCTTTTGCTAATGTCTAAGTTAAAGTCTCATCATTATGTGCTTGTGGCTCCTCTGATTCAATCCATTTTTGAAGATCAGAAAATGCAGGTGTCCTTTCCAGTAGGGTTCCACCATCTGGGTCATTGTGACCATAAGTCACTTCCCAGTCTTCTCACCTCCGATCCAACAGCTATATCACCCCTACTTGTTATCTCCATTGGAAAGCACGGAGCCAAATGACTCGTGTCCAATGGCTGTGTTGTTGTCCCTGTACTGGGAAGCCTGGAATTCAACGTAGCATGTTGACACCTTGCCAGTGGGTGGGAGGACAGCCTCACAGCATCCTATCCCAGAGTAATTCACTCATCATTTAAAACACAAACGGCCTAGGGATGGAGCTCAGTAGTTAGGGTGTTTCCTGGTACCCACAAAGCCCTGAGCCCAGAACCACAGGAAACGGGCATGGTAGCACAAACTTAGAATCCCAGCACTGAAGAGGTGGAAATAAGAGGATGGGAAGCTCAAGGTCATCCTCAGCCACACAATGAGTTCAAAGTCACAGGAGATCCCATCTCAAAACCACCAGCACCACCATGCAGAAGGTGATTGGCACATGATACCCAGTGACACTTGAGGCGCTCGAGTCGGGTATTCCTGATTTCTGTGGATTAAACGGCAACAAGGGCTTTTCCAAACATTTGGGACGCCTGCATCACTTAAAGTTTGAATCACCTGAAAACAACTGGACACACTTCCCATTGTATCAACCAGGGACCCTTAAACTGAAAGGGAGGTTCTGCTGGATGGTGGAATTCCTTTCATTGTGATCTAATGGGAATGACAAGTAACTGGCCCTGAGTAGAACCTTCCAACTGGACAGTGAATCCTACATTTTTACAGCTGAAAATTCCTCACCTAGGAATACACTAGTACATAATGTGAGTTTTAAAATTCCATCTATTTTTAAAGACTGCCACTGCAGTATTGCACTGCTTGTTTCTGTAGATCAAGTTCAAGTACATAGCCCAACAGCATCAAGTGTCTTGATGGGGACAGTAAGTGGCCCTATCTGTGGAGGAGCAGCCAAGTAGGCTGAGAAAAGGACTGTGCGAAGTTGATCAAGGCGTAAACCTAAGTTATTCAGGTTTTGCATTACCTCAAAACTAAGAGAATAAAAGACAGAGATTTGGTTATTTGATACCTATTATGATGTAATTTACCCCCTTAATCATGTTCATCTCCTGACAAGATCTACTTTCTGGGCAAATCTAGGCCAGCTTCATGAAGGTATTTTTTTTTTCCAGTTCCTGAAAAAAAAAATGTTTTGAGTTTCCACCTTGTGTTATAACCACATTCCTGGAAAAATTAATAAACCTAGAACACTTCTTTCTCAAGCATGAGTAGGAGGAGGAAATATTGAACATTAGCTCTGTGCCAACTTCTATTCTGGTCACATTACAATTGTGACTTCATTGACATCTCTTAGGAGAAACTTCGGAGGTAAGCGCTGTCTGCCTTCCATTCGAGCACGCTGGGCTGTGGGCTGGGTTAGTCACTTTCTTCAGGCCACGTAGCAGAGTTCCATCTGAACTTGACTATGACTGCATAGCCTGTGCCCACTGCACTGTCTTGGGTCTGTTTTCTTTCATACCTTTTAAGTTTCGTCCAGAATCACACTGATTGCTGAGTGTTGGTTGATCATAAATGCCCTTCTCAGTCTATTTATAGATTCCTCTTGACTATATGCTGGTGTATGCCAAACATGCCAGCATACTGATTGCTTTACTTCTTCCACATTTGCTTCTGACTTGGAATTTAGAATGGAATTGTCTTTAATCGTGGTTCCATGCAAGATGAAGGGGGAAGCCCCACATGTGTCTTCTGGTTTATTCACTTCTAAGAAAAGAATATGTCTCCATGTTGGCCATAGTAGTTTATGGCTGCTGTAATCTCAACACTTTGGACCCTGAAGCAGGAGGATGGCACGTTTAAGGTTAGCCTGGAACTATGCTGTATAGTCCCAGTAGGCTACAGTGAGATCCTATCCCCAAATTGTTCCCATTCAGTTTCATGTCACTTACAAACAACTCTATCGGCGCCTTCATATACTAAGTCACGTGCATGGAAAGAGCTGCCAGGTTTGGGTGGATATACAGTTCGGTGTTCTCACTGGCAGATCAATAGATCAACGAAGTTGCTATAAAACTTAAATGTTTTCCTTGGAACGAATTGCTGTTCTCAGAAAATACCTCCTAGTACAGCCACAATATAAACCACAATGAACAAGAGGCAATAGTCATTTGTATAATGTTGTGAATGTTCATATTGAAAAGGGAGAAGGGGTGCTTGCTGCACCTAGCTCTGTGGAGAATACCGACATTTGCAACAATGCCTGAAATGTCATCAAAGCATGTCATAGCTAATGGCACCTAAGTTGAACAACCATGGATGTAATGTCATGCCTCTTTACAAACATGGTATGGATCATTTATGAGGCTTCATGTTGATGGAATGCTGAGAGTAGTGCATTCATGGGCATTATAAATTCTTCATATGTTAGGGAAAGCAGGACTCCCTCCTCCCAATAGTTACGTGTTTAGTAAAAACAGGATCCAAAACAACTGTGAATCTCTCATAGGGAGCTAGTGAAAGAGGGGGAAGCCAGAACAGGTGTGTATCTGCCTGGTGAATAGTTCATTAAAAAGAAAAGAAAAAGAAAAAGAAAACTCAGCAATAGTCAGAGGCGAGCAGAGAGTACAACAGCCACCACCGTAACAGGTGAAACCAGCCCTTCTCAATTCAGCCCTGAAAGAAAAGCCCACAATGAAATGTGTTTCCATAAACCCAGAGGACCTTGTACTCCAATGATATTATTTCACAAGCACACTCTTCAGGAAAGGACTATCATGCAACAAAACCCAGCATCGCTTCCATGTCAAGCTCTGCACACCGTATTAATCATTATCTAGCTAAAACAGGCAAAGGCAGCTTTCCCTCCACAGAGCCAACTAATTATCTTTCATAACCCTTTTGAGAAGCAAATGTAGCTGTAAGCGCTCAAGTGAAAAACATGTTAAATGCATTTGGGTCTAGACTTTGCCAAGAAAACAAGAGAGTCTAAGTACACAAAATCCAAAGATCTTCTTAAAGCAGAATTTCAAATTGAGGTAAAAAACAAAAATGCTCAGCCTCACATTTCAATGCCTTGTCTTTAGAATTTGATGTCTGTACCATCCACTGAGGGTGGATGCTGCTCTATAATCAAGATGCACATGTGTTACGTGGTGAGTAGCACTAACCAAAAAAATTACTAAGAAGGGGAGGGGCACTTTGGGTCATCTTTCCTCTTGAGAGTATGCACATTGTTGTAGATGTTATCCTGAGATCACTGTACCAGCAGAAAACCCTAACATTGGGTGAATCAAGGAGCGGAGCAGAAAGCATAGGTGATTACTGGGGACCACAGAGCCATGGATGCAGGCAACGTGTAGAAAAGGCAAACACGAGGCAGGAAAATCCAGGGCTGTCTGTACAATATATACAGATTCTTTTTTCAAATGTAAATTTGAAAATGAATGCTGCTATTATGCCAGTGGCATGAAGGGAAGCATAACGAGGCTGCTCTGCTTCCCTTTAAACACAGGCATACAGAGCGGGAGGGATGTGAAAAGCCGATTCTTCACCACTCCTTCATCAAATGCATCAATTGCAATCAGTTCTACCCTGTGACACCGTCACACTGCAAGGACCACTCAGTAGTTAATGGACATGATGCTGAGAGAGCACTCTGAGGTCTTCCCAAGAAAGGCAGGGGAAAACCCACCCAAAGGACCTGAAAGGAAAGTAAGATATTATTTATTTGCAGATTTATTCTGCAAATACCTACTCTTCCATATAAAATTGTTTCTTCCAAAAGTCGGATCCCTATAATCACAGTAGAGTTATCTGGTCCCCTTGTGTGGTCTTGTCAGGATAACCATCACAAAGTGCAAGGAACAGCTATGTTCTTCAAGTGTTGCAGCCTACGCTTACAATCTGTCAAAATGCAGAGCTGTGGTGGAAATTACGTAGCTTTGACTGTATGCAACCATCACTAGCTATCACTCTTCCTGAACACAGGACAGAAGTCAACAAGAAAACATAAAAGTCTAAGAATAACTGACAAGGCAAGTGCTCGGAGAACCTGTAACATCAAGCACAAGGTAACAAATGTACTCCCCCTTTGCATCACTTCCAGGTGAAAGTTGTCAAAATTAAGAGCTTGGATTTAAGAATAAAGAAAATACAAATGCACTGCATTAATATGTAAAAGCTGCTCATAAGTAAAACCTCACACCCAGAACCATACAAGGTCAGCATTTGGGAATAAACAGCACATGCCCAGAGCAAGGATTCACTAATACATATTGTTGCGCATGTAAGATATATCAGTGCTGGGTACTTTAAATGCTCAAAATTTTCAGTGTAATTCCATACCAAATGACAATATTTCTTCACTCACAGGAGTTTACACTTCATTCTCACAAGTCAATCAAAATCAATATTTATTAAGATCCACTGTATGTATCTTACTATGTTCTACATAGCATGAAGAAGAATGTAGCTGGCATGCAGAAGTACATATGAAAAATACATGTGTGAGGTAATATAATTAGCTGTAGGAAAGGTATAATCCAAATGAACTCTGGATTTGGAAACATCAAGAAAGTCAAGATTTAAGTTATCTTCTTGGCTTTCTTCTTGTTCTTTAGTTATTGATTTGGTAAGAAAGCACAAAAACCTTGATTTTTGAAACCTTAAATATTCAAAAAAAGAGATATGTCAGATGACAGTCAGCTTTTAATTCTTTTACAGCTTCAAGATGATTTATCTCACTCAATTGTTTAGAAACCGTGAAATCTAATTGAGATAAATGAGACATTTCATGAATACAAATTTATTTTACACCATAAATTTACAACAATTACCTTAAAAGTAAACAGGGATTTTTTTCCATAAAAAGAATATGTGTGGCAGAGGATTGTGGATTGATTACATCCTTCTGTAACCCTCAGCATCTGATTCATTTCTCTATTTTAGAATTTTGAACACTGAGAAGAGTCTGATTCACACACCTCAGTGATGGAAAACAGTAACGCTTACAGCTCCTTTGAAATCTCAGGCTATTCTCCAACCAAAAAGAGACTTCAGGAGAAGCAGCATCCCATAGTGTGAGCCAAAACACAATCATCCATTAGCACAAATTATGACCTCACCAGTGGTCTCGACTACAGTACCATTTCCCACACCATGCACCTGGCTGTGTATGTAGCTTTCCTTTCACTACAACATTTGAACTCAAACCAAACCTTTGATAGTCTCCTAAATCACAGAAATGATTAATAAAATTCTCAATTTGAAGCCCCCCTCCCAAATGATCTGACTCAGTGTCAGATGACCAAGTCCGACAAAGCACACAAATGCCCCTTGGTAAACCTAGGATTCCAGCAATGTGTGCCACCTACAGATCTGCTGGCCTTTGCTTTCCATCATTTCCTCCCAATGCTCCTGCTCCTCCTCCCCACTGCTGTTCTGGCCCAGGGCAATCCAGCCAATCATCTCTTTACGCTTCATAGTGCGCCTGCTATAAATGGAAATCATCAAGGTAACATCAGAGAGCTGGAAGAGGGCCACTTGGAAGACAAAGGTCTCTTTATAGACAGGATTGGGTTGGCCACGTCGGATGGACGTCTTGCAGCGAGACATCTCTTGACCCACACAGTTGAGGAGGAAGAGTTTTCCATATGTATCTACAGCAAAAAGCAAACAAGAGAAGGATGAGAAAATGTCAGTGCTTTGCACTACACTGAGTTAGTTGTAATCTTTACATGGACTTCAAATTTCTCCTTGCAACTATATTCTTCAGGCCTGGTCTTTGCTGTTCGACCACCATACCTTGCATAGATTATTAAGAAAAAGAGTTACTGCCTTAAACATCTCTTGTCTCATACAACTCACAGTCTGGCACACTTGTGAGGTGCATTAGGACCTCAGTTTATACAGAGCATGTACGGAGGTGGACAGATATATGTGCAATGGGAGTTTTGGGCATTCAGAGGAAGCCTTGATTTATGTGGCAAAATGAATATGGATTCTTTTGCATATACAATTGATATATTCATACATATGAATATACAATTCTGTGTGGGATTTTCTTCCATAGTCAAATTATTGTTTTAGGCCTGGGCTGAAGTGTACCTTCTCTTCTTGCTTTCCACATAGTCTACACATTCTCTGGACCATCTCATGCTGGAATTCCATCGCACAAGCTCCACCTTCACTCCCCTGTGCACTCTTCCCACACCCTGAAATCTCAGAGGCCACCCATCTTCCCCTAACTTCCACCAATTGAGTTTAATTTACACAATGCTCTATCCAGAACTCTTGTTGACTCCTCCACTTGAACCTAGTTTGACCCTACCACAGCATTCATCATCACTACCTGGTTTCTTGTCCACAAACTGCCAGTCCCACAAAGGTAAAGAGAGGGGTTGCCTTGCTTGGTGCAGAGCCCCCATGCCTAGTCTAGTACCTAACTGGGGCTATATTTTCAACAAGTATTTTATAATGAATATTCATGACTAGATAGAATGTTAAACCTTTCTCTTTCAATCTCATGCTTTCAAACAAGGAATTCAAGCAAAACCTCCCATTTTGAGACTCCTATAATAGAATACTATGAAGTAGTGACTAATATCCTATTTTCAGTTACAAAAAGGAAAAGAAAGCATCCAAATTTTACTAACACCATCTACTTTGGCTAAAATTCCTGAATGAATCATTACAAAGAAAACTATTCCTATAAATACATATTTTGCAAATTACTTCATTGATCATTTTTGGACTTTTATCTACAACTTTTGTTTCTGACTTAGATACATCAGAATGTTAGGGTGTTGTCTAAGTTGCATCATTCTGTACTTTGTTCAGTGGAGGAAGAAAGTGTAGCATTTGCCGCTCGCTCACTTCCCCAGCTAACCACCAGTCAAACCTTTCAAAAGCGTAAACCCAAATCTCTATAATTTCCTCTCAGAGCCTTGTGAGGTAGGAAGCAAATTACAACCTACGGTTTTCTTTGTATGTTGATCTTTTTTCTATTCCGGTTTGATGTGTTATTTTATGCACTTATCTGCTGAGAAACACAAGGTGTGAGATTGCACTTCAGGTGTGAAAACACTTCTCTGTCTCAGAAGCAGGGCTCTCCACTCCTCAAACTGTTCCAAGGGAAAAGCTGTCAACAGACCCACAATGGGGAATAAGCCCGCACGTCTGCAGCTGTACAGCAACAGGGGAGCCTGTAGGAAAGCTCACTGCTGGCCTTGATCTGCTCAGGCAATTCTGCCAGTTGGAGCAGTTGGGGATGGAGCTAATCTTTCAAACAAAGACTTGCTCATTTTGCAAAGAACATTCAGAGCTTCAGCCTGTCCCAGGATAGATCTCTAACTACAAGCAGGGCCAACCTTAACACTAACACCACCTCTGACCCTGGGTCATAGTAGCATAGCGCTGAAAGAGGACATTTTACAAGCAACACAACAGCAGACCAAGGCAAGGGACACTGTCCAGTTCAAAGAAGAAAGCTTTATCAACATGCCCAGGAATTTCTGCTTGTGTGAAACTGGCAGGGATGCAACTAGCATCTTCTGGGGTTCCACAACTGACCCCAGTGAGCACCACTCAGACTGGATGAAGAATGAGTCCAGCTAACTAAATACTTAAGTTAAATGAGCCTTATGGTTTGTTTTTTTTGTTTGTTTGTTTGTTTTTAGAAATTGATCACAGAAGCTGTAAAATATCGAGCAAATATTTATCTCATGAAGATTCAGAAATCTTTATAGTATCTTTAGTAAGTCGGACTCATCATCAAAGACTAAATGGGTCAGAATTCTTTGACAGTTTAATGACTTGGTCTTGTGGCATAACAGAAAATGTCACATCCACCCTAATATCTTGACTGTTTAAAAGGAATCATGCATCGAAGTTAGAAACAGAAATTGTAGCTAAAAGTCTGAAAACGGTCAATGAAGTGACTCTGATAATATGTTTATATTGTATTTATAATAGCTCATAACCCTAACTTATCAAGGTGCAAAAGTATATCACTTAGAGCACAGAAGGCACTTACCCCAAAGAAATAAAAAGTCATATAAAGAGCCCATTCAAAACACTTGCCCATTCATAACCCAATACTCTACCAACCACTGCAGAGTGAGCCTCCAGGGATGCTATTCCAACTACAGCAGAGTCTTCAAGGGATGGTGTACCAACTAAAACAAAATAAATTTTCAAGGGATGGTCTACCAACTACTACAGAGTGAGCCTCCAAAGCAGGGGTCTGTGTGACTTAAGTATCTGAGACACAGGGGAAGTAAAAGGTAGTTGGCCATTTAACTGACTGTTCCTTTTTAGTATGTTAATACTTATAAAGCATTTTAAGTATATATAAGAATATAGAAACTAATATCACACATTCCCATTTTGGATCTTTAGCATTTTTCACATTTGCTACTGATATTTTCTGGGGTTTACTTGCCTTTTAAGAAACACGAAGTTGGTTATAATGGCTCACATCTGTAATTCCAGGACTTGAGAGGCCGAGGCAGAAGGGTTGTTATGAGGTTGAAGCCAGCCTGGACTTAACATGGTAGGTTCTCAGCTATATAGTAACTGTCTCAAAACAAATCAAGTAGCCATATTGACAATTCTTGAGCATCCCTCTTTGGCATTTTCAACCTCTAAAGTTAGAGATCATCACTTCCATGTATGCTTATAGATATTTACTACATGTAAACAAAAGAAATGAAAAATATATTTAATAGTATTTTTGTACATTAATGTAATTAGCATTCTAGTGTATATCTTCCTAAATCATGTTTTTTTCTTTTTTGTAGTCATGCAGATGTTTGCTGATGAAAATATATTAATATTTCACTCTACAGCAGAAATATGTTGTCAACCAAAAGCACACGAACATCTTTAAATGAAAACCTGTAACAGACTAGCTAGCTTTACAAACCATTCCAGTGGAGGGCACTAGTTTAGTCCAGTGCTCCCCTAATCTTGCATTTCTATATGCTACACTTTGAATATGTGTTATAATAGAACATGCTTTTGAGAGATGGCACATATACGTGGGGAACACAAAAATGATTAGCATATAATGTAGTCAATGACAACCAGCACCTAGCTAAATATACTTTTTCACTCAACATTAAAATTTTAAATATTCTCTATGTGTCAGACAGACATATTTTCCGTATGTACAGTTCTGATGTATCAATGAATCCCAGCTGGTTTACTCATATTTTTATGTTTATTTACTACTTCAAATTACATCTCCATCACAGTGCCCTCTTTCCATCCCTCCTGGTCCCACCTTTCCTCCCCTCTCCGGAGTAGGATACATATCAGCCCCCTCCCCCCCAGTTCAGCAGTCATATGAGGGCTAAGAGCTTCCTCTGGCACTGGGGACCTACAAGACAGCACCACTAGGGTAAAGTGTCCCACTAACAGGTAACAAAGTCTATGTTCCTGTTCCTTTTGGTGTGTGGTTGTAGAATAGCTATCCTGTACTATATGAGTAAAATCAGTTATAAGTGAATAGATGCCATGTGCATCCTTTTGAGTCTGGGTTAGCTCACTCAGGATGAGTTTTTCTATCTGCAACCATTTGGCTGCAAATTGCATGATTTCCTTGTTTCTGATAGCTGAGTAATATTAAAGGACTTTGTTTCTAACAGCCAAGAAACACAAAGGCTTCAGCAAATACTTTGCTCTATTTGCATTGTACTGATAGTCTCTCCCAGAGATGTGAGTACATGTCTGTGTTCTTTGAAATTCTAGATATGAAATCTTTGCTACTTGCATTTATTGACAATATTTTCTCCCTGTCAGTGGCTTCCCTTCTTGCTGTGTTCATAGTGACTTTCATAGTGTTTTAAAATTTACTGTGAAGTTTATAAATGTCTTTCTTTTCAGGTAATGCTTTGTTATTTATTTTTACAACTAGAACAACCTAATCAAACTCCATAGTCTCTTGTATTTTTCTCTACAAATCCTATTTTTTCCTCCATTGATGTTTAATACATCTAAAATTATTATGTTGGTGTGAGATAAGGAGCTAATTATTTTGTTCTATATGAGAAACAATATTCAGTAAATAACCCATGACCATTTCCAGCAGGTCTTCAGGGTTCAAGGCTTGAATATATTTATTATCATCATCTTAAAATATGTCTTGCTGTTTGGGATAATCTCTATGTTGTGTTTAAAATGTGCCTTTGTGATTTATACAAGATAATTCCCATGTCATCTTTGAAATGTGATTTGTAGTTACTTTAAGTTCGAGCTTGTTTTAATTGGCTCTTGCACATGAAATTTAGAATCATCCTATCAATTTAAAAACAAAAAACTAAGGTTAGAGGTCAGTGAGAAGGCTCAGTGGATGCAGGTGTTTGCTACCAAGCCTGACAATGTATCAATTCCCCAAAACCCACATAGCTGAAGGAAGGAACAAATTCCCTCAAGTTGATCTCCATACATTCTCTCTCTCTCTCTCTCTCTCTCTCTCTCTCTCTCTCTCT
>CAJQZJ010032322.1:12159920-12182426 GCA_907164525.1 Lophiomys imhausi
TCTCTCTCTCTCTCTCTCTCTCTCTCTCTCTCTCTCTCTCTTGCACACACACAAAATTAAAATATAATTTAAGAAATTTTTTAAAAAGGATGGAATTTGGGCTGGAATTATATTAGAAATATAGACTAATATAGGAAAACCTATTGTTTGCAATATATAGAATATCTTTATCAATGAACATGGTATATCTATCAACTTAACAATTTAGTTCCCTTCTGTTGTTTTCCCAAAATGTTTTATCATTCCTTTTATAATCTTCCCACTTGCCCATGATTAAATTTATTCTCTGGTATCCTTGATAATGTATTGGCACTATAATACTAACATTTTTAAACTTCATTTATTAATTTTTGCTGATATATTTGAATACAACTGATTTGGTACAAGTATTACTTTAAATTTCTACAAATCTGTAGGTATCCTTGTATTTTAAAACAGACAATTGGATTTTCTATATATAATGTTAGTTTCATTTCTTCCTTTCAAGTTTTACTTGTTCTATTCTTATGTCTTATGCTATTAAACTGCCTGGAATGTTACTGTCAAGTTAAGGACATTCCCTCTGAACCACATATTAGTAGATTCACATCTTTCTAAGATCTCTCCTGTATCAAAGAGACATAAAGTCTTAAAACCAAATTCCTAAATTTCTTGCCAGGCAAATCCCAGTTAGACTCCACTAATGAATGCTACCCACAAAGAGACAGTAAAGTAGAAGAAAGTGGAAAATACAGGCATCAGTAGATGACACAGGAAGACTTGTAGCTTGTCTATTGCTATTGAGTCCAGAACTCCTAAGAAACAAGTCTGTTGTGTGCACACAGAACAGTGTCCAATGAAACCTGTGTTTCAGATTCCTAAAACCAGTTTTTCTGATGATTATCCCCCACCCTTCCAGTGCCTGATTTTTTTCAACATTTATTTATTTATTCAAGTTACATCTGGATCACAGCTCCCTCCCTCCTCCCCTCCCAGTCCCACCCTCTCACCTTCTTCCCCCTTTCCTCCTATCCTTCTCCTCTAGTGAGGGGGCTTCCCCAATATCCACCTCCCTCAGTTCATCTGTCACATAAGGGATATGAGCTTCCTCTTGCTCTGGGCACTGACATGGCAGCCCAGCTAGGGTAAGGTGTCCCCCTAACAGGCAACAGAGTCCATGACTGAGACTGCCCTTCCTCACTTGCTAAGGATTCTGTATGAGGAGCCAGTTGCCTATAATCTATATATGTATAGAGGGGTCTAGGTCTAATCTAAGCTTTATTATTAATCTTTGGGTTAGTGTCTGTGTCTCTGTAAGCCTCTAGGGGCCTAGGTTGGCTAGTTCTATTGATATTCAGGTATTGTTATTACCCATGCTCATGGATAGGTAGGATCAACAATAAAATGGCCAGCCTACCAAAAGCAATATACAGATCCAATGCAATTTCCTATCAAAATACCAACACAATTCTTTACAGACCTTGAAAGAGCAATTCTCAATTTCATATGAAAAAAAAAAACCCAGAATATCTAAAACAATCCTGTACAATAAAAGAACATCTGGAGTATCACCATCCCTGATTTCAAGCTGTACTACAGAGAAATAGTAATAAAAACAGCATGGTACTGGCTTAGAAAGAGACCAGTGTTGATCAATGGAATTGAATCAAAGACCCAGAAATAAACTCGCACACCTACAGTCACTTAATTTTTAACAAAGAAGCCAAAACCATACAATGGAAACTGAAAGCATCTTTAACAAATGATGCTGAATATCATTATGTAGAAGAATGCAAACAGGTCCATATTTATCACCTTGCATAAAACTTAAGTGGATCCAAGTGGATTAAAGACTTAAACATAAAGCGAAACACACTAATATAAGAGAAAGTGGGGAAAAGCCTCAAACTCATTGGCACAGGTGACAGCTTCCTGAATAGAACACCAATAGCTCAGGTTCTAAGATCAACAATCAATAAATGGGACCTTATGAAACTGAAAAGCTTCTGTAAGGTAAAGGACACTGTCATTAGATCAAAATGGCAGCCTAGAGATTGGGAAAAGATCTTCACCAACCCCACATTTTCCATTTTCATTGAATCCTTCCCCCTTGAGCTTCATTTGTATATTCTACCCTCAGCTTTCACTTGTTCTTCTCAGCAAACAGGAGGCTGCTCTGATTTGCTTTTCTGTTTTTCTTTCCTCTCCTCTACTATTGTGACTGCCTAACAAGGTTAACACATTGCTGCTGTTAAGTATTATCATTTGGGTTGTAATTATCACATGTGACTAATCATGTGCATGCTGAGAAGCTGGGGAACTTGCTGGATTTAACTGGAGGGGACATCTTAATGATAGCTTTTGACAAGCACCACTATATGTGTCTATACACACATATATACACAGGGCAGAAACACACTGTCAACGAAGGCAGAGTGGAGATACAGAAAGAGAAGTTGCCAATAGAGTATCTGACTTCAGAAGATGGCAATTCTTGTGCATCTGTGGAATTCCTTTGTTAATCTTATTTAATAGAGGAGGAAATGAAATTCAGAGAAGTTCAATCAAATGCCAAGGTCAAGCAATAACTTGGTGCCAAGCCTAGGTTAACAACAGAGGAGAATAGCTAAACTCTAAGTGAATTGCTGTTCCAGAAAAACCAAATTCAAGAGACCATCAAATGTTTCTGATTGGTACTGATGACTTATGCAAAAGCGTTTTTTAGGCACATGGGGATCTTAGAGTGCTACCAAATGCTGGATCTTACTCTCTTGCCTGTCCTCCAGCTGCAAACCTGGACTCTCCCTTGCCACTAGAGTAACTGTAGACAAGCCTATAACACCTTAGTGGCAATCACAATATTTCTAAACAGTGAAATTATTGTACACACCTGCCCCTTCCCCTTTTTGGCTCAAAGTTTAAGCAAGGGAAGGTACTGCTAGAATGTCAGAGCATGCCAAATTAGACAAGAGACTTCCGGGTGGCCAAAGCGGCTGTTTCAACCTGCATTCCCACTGTGATGGCTGTTCTTGGTTGTCAACTTGACTATATCTGGCATTAGCTAATTAATACCCAAGTGGCTGGGCACACCTGTGGGGAATGTTTTTTCTTCATTAAATCAGCTGGAGTAGGAAGACCCACTTTCATTCTGGATCTTTGAGATGGGAAAGATCTACCTTTAACCTAGGCCACACCCTCTGCTGGCAGCCTACATAGAGGACATGAAAGAAGGAAGCTCTCTGTTTCTGCCTGCTTGCTCTTGCTCCTATTTTCAGTTCCACTCCTTCACTGTTATTAAAGTTGACTTCTTCAGGATTCTGTTGTACACTGAAAAGCAGCAGAGACATCCAGCCTCATAGATTGAACACCTACTGGATTCTTGGACATTCCATTCATAAGCAGTTACTGTTGGATTAGCTGGACCACAACCTGTCAGTCATTCTAATAAATTCCCTTTCTATATAAAGAGAGATTCATTTTGTAAATTCTGTTACTCTAGAAAACCTTGAGCACCATGAACATATTCTCCACATCATGAGACTTTATGATTTCATGACTTGGTGAGGAAGGAAGGATGTGGAGACTCTGGTTGGTATAGTTGATATTTGCTGTGTCTCATGTCTCCATCATTGTTTTCCTTGGCCTGCTGAGTCCTCCTCCCCCAAGGTTTTACCTTAAGTGTGGGGGAATGGATTATACCTTGGCTGCCTATTTCCTCTAAGGCTCTTATATTTTAAAAAAATTCCATCTATTCTTTTTGTTTCTTTCTTTTTCTTCTTATCTTCTTTATTATTATTTTTTTTTGTTCTTTGATGCATGTTTTTTTGTGTGTAACCCTGGCTGTCCTGGAATTCACTCTGTAGAACAGGCTGGCCTCAAACTCATAGAGATCTGCTTGCCTCTGCCTCTTGAGCGCTGGGGTTAAAGGTGTGTGCCACCATTGCTGGGCTCATCTACTATTTTTCTAAATTGCCTATTTTGCTTAGGGAGAACATTTTAAGACACCACAGGAACTTTCTGGTTGCCTAGAACTGGAAAGTTCAAAGTTCTTTTGTTTCATGATACATCAAAAGGCAAGAGATTCTCACTTCTAAATCTTACTCTTTGACTCTTTTCTGGAAAGCTGCAAACCCTGGCAATATTCCAGGAGAGAAAAGTTCCCAGTGTTTAGGCTCAGCCTTCTCTCCTTAAAACTTGTCCAAGCGAATGTATGCTAAGCCATATAACTCTTATAATTGTGGCCTATTTATTTCTGTTGTTTTGTATTGTATTTATAGTTATAAGAAAAAGAACCATTTTTTGGACTGAAAGGGAGAGCTGTTGGGGGAAAAAAAGAAATACCTTAAACTAAAAAAAAAAAGAAGGGAAGAGGATGGAGGGGTTGAGGGGGAGGAGGGTGGAAGGGTGGGACTGGAGGGGGGAGTAGGGAGGGGATTGTGATTGAGATGTAACTTGAAGAAATAAAAAATAAATTATTAAAAAAAAAACTTGCCCAAGCACCACAGTTCCATATAACCACAGGCACCTGCAAGGCAGGGCTGATGTTCCCTTCTAACAGGAGAGGTGTGGATGCCTGAGCTGAGAGCTTCAGGTGCAATATTTTGTGACCCTGGCTTGTGTTCATTTTTCAGACATGCTTCTCCCCTAGTAGGCAGGCCCTGGAGTGTCCACTGACACAGGGTAGGAACCACTGGCTGCCCTCTCTCTGCTGTGGTGAGCAGTGTGCCCAGCATCTTTATTACCCATTCTCACTCACAGCTCATTTATCAACTGACTGCCATCCTCTTCCCATCTCCTCAACTCTGCTCAGTTACCTCATAACACCAAATATATACCCTATACTTGCCTGGCAGTTGTCAATGTAGTGTTC
Source organism: Lophiomys imhausi (assembly GCA_907164525.1). Taxonomy (NCBI): domain Eukaryota; kingdom Metazoa; phylum Chordata; class Mammalia; order Rodentia; family Muridae; genus Lophiomys; species Lophiomys imhausi. Next base: position 12,164,770 of record CAJQZJ010032322.1, read on the forward strand.
ATGCCATAACGCAGAGCTAACTCTTTTGGCTGCTCAAGCCCTTGAAAATACTAGTAGGTCCCTTTCAGTAGCTACACAAAGAAACTTTCTACTTTCCCATCCTTTCCTAATTAGCTTTTCCTCAATTACCAACATTTCACATAGACAGAAACCTTCTGTTTCTACTCCTTGGTTTCAGTTTTAATGAAGACCCTTACAACAGCATTTCTGTCTAATACTATGGTTTCAGAGATGAATTATGCCAGTCACAGTTAAGGTTAAATTGTGTTTGTAATAAATCCTACCCTTGGGTACATGGTCTTGAACTTAGAGAATTAAATTCTTTTTCAAGTTAAGACTTACCCTTGTGTCTTGTGTAGGCTTAAATAATCATTACAATAATTTCTTCTTTGGGCACTTTAAAAAAATAGAATTATATGAAGATACAATGGTATAACCTTCAATATCACAGCTCTATGTGTATTATCCCTAACTTATAAAATATGTAATATTTGCAGATGAGGAAATATATTCAGGATACCTTAGTAACTCACATATAGTAAGCAGGAGATCCTAAACTGACAATGTGGCTTATTAACCTCTAGATGATCCTTTCTCAATCACCATGCTGTAACCCTCCCCTGCATTGGCTATACTATCCAGCACACAAAGCATAACTTCCTAACTTGAACCTGAATGGGGCATATCTGTGACCAACAGTTTCATCACTTTTTGCATCTCCATTACGTGCCCCAAATGCTGTTCAGATATTACCAAATTTCAAAAACACAAGATAGGACATTGGCAGACACTCTGTGGGAGGAGTCTTAAAACAGGATCTTAAGTACTAGGAAGCCATGAAAAGAAAATCTGGGTCTACAAAAGAGCCTCTAGCTGTGCAATTAATAATCAGCGCCTATTGTACATTCTAAATAGCTCTTACCTGCCTGAATGGTGACATTGAATGTAGATTATGCACCGCCTGGTCTAATGCATTACCCAGAGTTCTGGGGCTTTCTCTGCTGGCCTTAACAGAGTTTTGTTAATGCACATTTGTTGAGAGGAGTATGCTTATCTGCATGTGGTCAAGTGCACATTAATGTGGGAGGTGCAGGACAACTTTTGGTGTCGTCATCAAGAACACCATCTACTTCTTTTTAGACAGGGTGTTTCATTGGCCTGGAACTCACCAATTAAGTTAGAAATGCTGTCTAGCAATCCCAAGGGATCCTCCTGTATCTTCATTCTAAGTGATGAGGTTACAAGTGTTCCACCGTTTCACAAGGGTTCTAGGGGTTGAACTCAGGTGCTAATTCTTGTGAGGCAAATGCTTTACTGAGTTTACACCTTAGTTCACTTTTAAAAAATTGGCTAGTAAGATAGCCACATACAAAAGATACTTGTAGTTTGCATCAAAGTAAAAGGCAGTGGCGGAGGTGGAGATGAAAGTCTCAGATTCAGTTATAGGAGTCGGTCCTTATCCAGTTCCTCATCTGGCTCTTCCATGTGAAGGCAGTCTCACTGACTGTGGGAATTTATATTGATTTTGTCATTCTTTTAGTCATATTCTAGTTTCCTTGATAAGTAGATTCTTTCTTTTCTACTTCTCCACCTTCAAATTTACCTTCTTCAGGAAAGTCTAAGAGGTAATTCTACAGTATGTTTCAGACTCTCTTGCAGCTAGCATTCCATATACAAAATATGCTTCTCTGATTAGATGTTTTTATATGAGTTTCAAAAAGCAGAAGTGCATCTTCTAAAGCTTCCATTTGCAAGTAAATGAGATCATTAAAATGACATAGTTTTGTAACAGTATTATTTCAATGTTCATTTTCCAACTTCTTAGATTGAAGGGCTATTTAAGCAACTGGTGGCAGCAGTTATTAGACTCTTCCTGAACTCTGACCTTCAGCCATTTGGGGGGGTTGTCCTGAGCATTTATTTCTAACAATGATCTCAAAAGTAGTAGCCATTTTTTCCTGATTAGACAGTCTTACATTGCCCCAGATCTAGTCCCTTCACTATCACAACTACTACCGTTTCTGTGTACTCAGTGTATGTTAGGCACTATGCTAAGCTGTTCATATAAATGTATTTATTTAAAACTCTGAACATTATTATCAGGAAGGTATTTTCCAGGTAGGTCAAGTAGAGTTCAGAGAAGAGATTGGTTGTGCAAGATCAGAGCAAATTGAGTGGGTCATAATAGAGCTGGAATTCAATCCTAGATCTGCCTCCCTTCAAAGCCAGAGTTCTGCCTCTATACAGTTGAAGGCCTGTAAAATATTGGAAGATTTCAATCACCATGTATGTTATATTTCTGAAAAGGATTCAGTCTTTTTCCTTAAATAATGCAGACACACAGATCATTCTAAATCATGTCAATTTATATTTAGATACCATAGAAACCTTTCTTCTAATTAAATTGAAGCCATGAAGAAAGCCGGGGACACTTCTTCATGAAAACACACCCAAGACATACCAAATCTATCTTTTACAAAAAAAAAAAAAAACTTGAAGAATTAAGATGAAATAGACACAGTCTTTCACTTGCCTCTGGAGATACCAGAGCTACAGCAGCAGACTCATACTTACCAGGAGCTCGGTTAGCAGCGAGATTATGGAAATGGCTGCCTTTGATCATTTCCACAGATAATCGTCCTGTTGTGGCATTGTAGGACAGTCCCACCAATAGCTCTGGCACCCCTCCATGTGACAGAGACTGTGTGGATGAAGGACTATCCCTGTGAGACACCACAGATGGGCTGAGCGGAGACTCTCCACTCTGGAGGGGAAGAACACAAAGAATTCATTGGCCCATGCCGCATCCCTCTCTTTGAGAGAAAGCTGATGTTATGTTTGGTGAAATTGTGACCCTGTCTCAATGACTGCCAAAGATTACTAATGGGCACTCGATGTGAATTACAATGTGCCGAGGAGCGCAGCCATGCATGAGATGGCCTGTGGTGCTAGCCGACATATTTATTCCAAGAGTAGTCTCCATTCAATATTTCCTCTCTAAAGAAAAAAAAATGGACAAAGATGTTATTGCTAGTGTAAATCAAACCTTCTAAGATACACGGAGTGTGAATAATACATTTAATATAGGCCAAGATTCCCTCCTGTGTAATTTGTTTCTGAATGCTTCCACGGGACCTACCTATTCCAGGCCCGAGTTTTGTCTCTATTCTCTGCACTCTTGATCAATAAGGCAATACAGAAGATGTTTTGTCTCAAATATTAAAGAAATGACCACCAGGTACTGGCCAGTATATTAAATACCCGGTGTCTGGTTCTGCTTCTTAAGAAGTGTGTTCCATACAGGAAATTTTGCCTTCTATTGAAAAAAAAAAAAAAAGATTACACAGGAAGTGAGCACTTTCACTATTTGTTACTTGATAGAGGATCAGACACATAGATTATGGATCTTGGTGACTCAAGAGGCAGCAAGTGAGTCAAGGAAAGACCCCAGGCCTTTTCTCGTGTTTATTCATATACACACTTCTCAAGGCCAGCTTTATACACCAGGCACATTAAGAAGAGGACAATACAGGTGAAGATCCTGATTCTCACTGAGAAGTATGAGTGGGCATCATCAGAGTGACTAGAACAGACTGGCAGTCCCTCCAGCACACAGCTTCTTCTACTAGACACAGTGCATAAGACTTACCTTAAACCTTTCTTGACTGTGTCTGAAATTATTTTCTAAAACTTCTTGCCAGCATTCCAATAAGCAAAAACAATAAAAGGAATCAAAATGCTGTGCATGTCCAGAGAAATGTATCCTTTTAACCAAACCATGTATGTTTCTAAGAGAGTCCCAAGCTTTCATGAATCATAATTTTAAGAATGGCTAGTGGTCTCAATAGGGGTCTTATAGGCTTTGATGCCCAGGAGCTAGAAACACATCAATGAAACATTTGCATCGCTGTGAGGATGGCCACACATCCATGTGTTTCTATACAGAAACTTCTATTGTGGTCTCTCTCACAGTACTGTTACTTACCCCTATCAAGTTCTTAATCTGTATCCATACTCAGTCCCTAATACATAGATGCATATCTGACATATAGTCATGCTCAACAGTAGCTGATAAATGAGATATTTTCCTCCTTCAAAATTTCTTCACACTGGATCCTTCTCCTCATTCAGCCTGTGCTCCAGGACAGAGCCCTGGGCCTGGCACTGACAAGTATGGGTATGGCTATGCTCAATCCTGTGCTTCACACTACAGGGTTTCTTTTTGACTCTTTCTGAATTCTGTTCTCTATGAGTTCATGATTTTAAGAAAAAGGAAATTTTAAGTAAATGTGAGACATGATCTGGCTCCTGCTTTTTGAGCTCATTCTAACCCTTGTGTCAGAAAACAGCAGAAGCTTACAAGCCACCAGCAGGGGCCTATTCCACTAACCCGACTGAGAGCCAGATTCTGCCTCTATCTAAGGAGAATGCACAGCTTTCAGCTGGAACGGAGAGGTCATGGGTGAGTTCTACAATTTTGGAGCTAGCGACTGGAAAGAATAGCTTGCCAGCAGGCAGGTCTGGGAAGACAGCAGGTGCATCGATTTAGAGAGACAGAGAGCAGGATTCCCAGTATGAAGATGTTCAGGTGGAATTAGAACTTCAGATGAATAGACCTTTCTGGAAAGCTTCCTTGTCCTCCACCATGCCCCTGTGTGCCCCTCCCTTTGTCTTGAATCTCCGCCCACACATCTCACCAGTCTTGTCCCCTCAATTGCTTGAGCTATGTGTTTTGTTTTGTTGTTTTCACCATCTCAGAATCCCTCTCCTGGTCATTCTAAACAAGCCCACAGCCTCTGGAGCTTTACCAAAGCCTGCCTGTCAACACCCTCCTCCATGAGACTGTGGAATAATAGCCATCCACTCGCTTCTGGAGCTATTTGAGCTCCGCAGCACATGGAAGGAAACATCTCCAAATGAATGACTGCTTGGTTGACTAACTATAGCGGCCTGATCCTTCCACATAGTTTGGCAAGAGGAGATCTTCACATTATATGAAAAATAATCTACAGCAGTGGTGGGGCTGTCTGCCTCTTAGACCTCCAGGCTCTGGAAGCCCTGGGGCAGGAGGAAGAATAAAACAAATGGTGGGAGACCAGTCATGAAAGTGGAAGGTCTCAGAAGTGGTAGGATTCAGGGTTGCTGTTGTAGGATGTTTCTGAATACATGTTAAGAGGCTTGCCTTGAAAGTCCAGTAAAACCCACCTGTAATTCCTGCACTTGGGAAGCTGAGGTAGGGAGATCATGAGGTGGAGGGCATCCTGGGTTATAGGATGAGTTTGAGGCCAGCCTGGGCTACATAGTAAGATGTTTGTTTGGAGAAAAAAACAACAGAAGTACCATGTCTAACAATCATCATAATGCATATTGGGGGCAAAAAAGTAAGAATGCTTAAACACTAAGTCAAAGCTTGGCCACCTCCCCAGGTCTTGCCATGCCTTCCACCATGTCACCGCTGTCATTTCCTGAAATGAGTGGAAAACACATCCATCAAATCATCAAGATGACAGGCTTGAAATTCCCACTGTCCATGAAGTGCTAGCTATGGCTTATAAGGATGAAGAGAACCAAATGGAAAACTAAGTTAACTTCTATGAATTCTCGAGCTGAGTGTTGTAAATCAAGGGCTGACAATCCCAGATCTCTGCACACACCACATCATTTGTAGCACTGTTTAATGTACTCACGCTCATGTTACTTCTTGGCTCCAGGACCAGAGTCACTTTCATTTCCCCTTCCTGGTGCAAGTGGCTGAGACAAAACAGCTTCTCTCCCATCATCCTCTCTCGGGTCATCTTACGGGCAGCGTACAGGCGGAAGCGGACAGCACAGGCAGCCACATCTCTAGGCTCCAGCTTGGTGAAGGTGACCTTCTCCTTGAAGACAGGGTTGGGTCCTCTCTGTATGTTCGTCTTACCCCTCTGTTTCTTACTGGGTAGCAGTACTACATGAACTTGCCAGGAGTTGACACCACTTCGGTCCTTATCTGGAAGACCCTGTGCTCTCACAATGGTCACAGTGAGCTTCTGGGTTGCAGCTCTATATTCAAATATGACATCTAGGTCACCACATTTTGAGATAGGCTCTGAGAGCCTGGGTGGCACTTGCAGATTGGTCCTATCCTGCTCCTGTTACAAGCAGAGGGGAAAAAAATGAGGACTGGAAATGACAGTGAGTAATTACACACTGACAAGTTGTTGCCCCTTGGTGCTTTCTTGGCTCCCAAGGGTCCCGACATGTGACCATCTTCTGTGTTAGGAAGGTCTTTCTGTTTACTAAGTTCTCTCCACTAGACTATAAATTCTTGGAGGGCACAGCGCCTGGCATCAAGTAAGCTTTTGAAAACGTTTTTCAAATGAATAAAAGAAGTGCTTTCATCTCTTTAAATGCAGTAATTTGCACTGCCTTACAAAAGCCACAGTTGCCCACTATGGTTGAAACCATTTGAGACATGAAATCTCAAATTAAGCCAACTATCAACTATACAAATGCCAACAGGCAACTTTTGAGCCCCCAGGAATAATTGCTGAGCCTGGACCTCTTCTCCACAATTCAGAATGTTCCTATAGGCAAAAATCCCAACGAGGGGTCTCAGGCACCTTATCTTTCGGTGTGTTTCCAAACTTTCTGGGAGAAAAGACTAATGGCTGAGCTTCTCCAATCTTAATGGTCTTCCAAGTCACTCAAGAGTTCTCATTAAGTCAAGGGTGGGGGCCAGAGACTCTGTATTTCTAAGGAGCTTGCCAGGAATGTTGGCTACAGAAAGCCAAGGCTAAGGAGATCATTCAAAGTAAAGCCTAAAGTGATCATTCACAGTAGCCAATTAGCAAAAAGTACTACTGGAGCCAGAAAACCTGGGCTAAAATCCTAACTCTAACTCTACCACTGGTTAGTGTTTTGAGCCCTGGCCAAACTCAAAGGTGCACATTTGCATATGCCCACTTAAGAGAGTAGTGTAGCAAAGCTACAGATATGTACCCAGGTGGTGCAATGAACTTTTCCACACTCTAGCTAGGCTCCCAATTTTAGTATCTTACTATGTTTTCTTTGTGTCTTAATCTCTGCATATGTATATATGACATGTATGTACATGTACATGTGTGTGTGTATATTTGCTGAACCTCTGAAATAAATATGAAGTGCCAGTTTTGGAGAAAAAAAAAAGAGTATGGTTGTGAGGTTTTAGTTACAATGAAAATCCCTCTTCAGACCAGACTCCACATTTGTTCCCAGCACTGGTATGGAGTTACCTCTTTTCAAGCATGCCTCTCTCTTTGTGGAATGTCACCCTTGGCTATCAATTAATTCTCTTCTAGCTACTCACATCTGATGCCCTTACAGGGAAAACTAAACTGAACACCATTTACTGTAGTGACCACCACACCAAATTATTAATAATGTCAATATAATTCTTAATTTTCCCCTAAAGGCCTGTGTCTTTACCTATAACTAAAAGGGTCTCACAGTGAACCCCTTCTTCATGGAAATCAGATCTTTGTCTATGGAATTGAACTCTGGGTGAGTTAGCAAATTCAGAGATTACTGCAAAATTACAACAAAATATTTTAATATGCATTTATCAATGAAACTTCCCCACAGAGTTTCAGGGGAAGTACATGGTGCTGTGGAATCAAATATTCTCTAGAAGCCAGATCTGAGACTTATAAGCTCAATAACACTGGCCAAATTATTTAATACCTTCCATTATCTTTCCCTCAATGGTAAATCAGGCTGACACCTACTGCATAGGGATGTTGTGCAAAGCAGAAGACTTGACATATAGGAGACATCTAATAAATACCCTTCCCTTTTAAAATTCAAATTTGCCTGCCAAGAAATTTCAGCTTTCTTGTAAAAGAAGGGAAGCTCCTTCGATCCTTTCCACTGTGCATACAATCATGCATGCGCATTTCTATTCAGAGGTACTTAGTTTCAAGTGATACAACTGGTTGCTATAGAGACTTCTGAATACAACTGACTAGTGAATATATAATATTACAAGCAAATCTCCAAGGAACTTGGCTCACTGAAAAACCAAGGCAGAATCTTGTCTTAAGCTCCTGTCTTCCCTTAAAACTCCCGTCTGCTTTAGCCTACTCTTGATCATTTACATGGCTTGCCTAGACGTAATGATAGCTAGCATCTTTTAAGTTGTTCTTAATGTCGGGTATCATATTAAGTCTGCTTTTGCACACTTCAGATCTCCTTGACCTCATCCCTTGTTTCATTTTCCTGTACAGGGACAATCTGCTTGGGCTCTGAGAGGGTGAAGCCTGGCACAACCCAGTAATCTCTTACCTTCTACTCATAAAATATAACATTCATTTCTCATCATTGGTCCATTGGTGCCAAAGCTTAGAAAGTACTCTGCTTCCTGGTATGTTTGGAAAGACTGGAATAAGCCATCATTAACACCCTATGCAATAAGCTTTCTCCCTTTGGCAAGATGATCCAAGAGCAGGTTAAAATTTCTTGGAGTATGTCCCACAGGATAAAGCAACTGGTTACACTGGGTGGTGGCCAACTCCATGGCACTTCTCATTCAGGGCCTCTCTTCTTCCTTCCCTCATTCCCTCATTGAGAATGTGCTTACTAGTAAAGTAGGAAACAAAAAGCCTTCGCCCTAGGCTCTGTCTTACTAGGGAACCCAACTAAGAAACACTGTGCCTTTTAATATTTGTATCTGCCTAATGAGCTAGTAATTTTAACATCTTTATTTCATGGGAAAGAAAACTAAAGCTAGAATTGGCTATGTAACTAACACCCTTCCAGTAGTAGGGTCCTATACCAGGCCAGGATCATTCAAGATTCTAAACCCAGCAGCCTAAGAGCATACTTCACCCAGGATTAAATGGGCAGAATCCCAAACTTTGTGTTAAGCCACATGACCTACTTCTTTCTGCCAAACCTTTCACCACAGATGCTTCTACATTTACTAGGTGTGGAAGAGGAAGACAGAAGGTGGTACAGATACAAGTCGGACAGCACTACTGTAAATTCATCCCCTTTCAGGACTCTGCTCCTTATATTAGGAGGAGTCACTGGATTTATCACCTATTTCAATGCCAAGGTAAAAATGCCTGGTAATAAGGATCTCCCCACGTGTCCATCATTCAGGTAAGTGTTCTCTATTCAGGTAAGTGCTCGCTGCACCTGCTGCTGGGGTTCCCTGTAGAACTACTGTGATTGCTCTGAGAAAGCTGGGACAAGCACAGCCCTGGGCAGCAGTTGGGCTCCCAATGGGCCAATCCCAGCTGTTGCTCATGAAAACTGGGCTCTGCAGCCTCGACCTGCCTGGGCTGATTTGAGACAGAGATTTGTGAAGGCTTGTATTTTCATAGCACTTAATTATTTCAACACACATTACCTATCACCAGGCCACCAAAGGAGCTCCTTGTATGGGTACTGCTAATACTGCTAATCTGTTTGACCTTCCTGCAAGGTAAGACTCTCTTCCTTCTTATCCCCATTTGGCAGATTTTAATTAACTTCTCAAGGCCAACCAATTAATCAGTGGAAAGCAGAGATGAAAAGTGGGACACCTGTTTCTCTGTGTGTTTGAAACTTGCATCTACCTTCCCGTTCTTTTCCCTACCTCCCTACCATGCATGCCCCAGGTCTGTGGGAGAAAGTTAACGGTCTTTTCCAGCTGGGGGTAAACTAGAAAATCCATGATCATGGCAGGTAGTCACACTGCATGAGAGCTTTCCTCCTGAGACAAAATAAATGATTCCTTGAGCTCTCCCATCCTGATCATCCCCTTGAAGGTGGAAATGCTTGCATCAAACTGTCAAAACCCCCGTAAGTTTAAAGATTTTCTGTCAAACTGAAAAGCCTTTCTGTTTTAGTAACACAGTGTTGATGTCATCCTGTGGCCCAAAGTAAATGGATCCACAATATGTTCTGGATGCCAGATACACCAGGGAAGACAAGGTTCTTAACGCAGCTAAGAGATGAATAAATCAATGCTTAAGAGGCAAGCTATGCCTGCAGAGTAGGCAGTTCCCGTAACTGCCTGAGCTCGATCTGCAGTTCTACAGTAGGAGCACCAAATTACAGTTTTTGTCTCAAAATAGATAGGAGGTTGAATGGCGCACATGGAGCTGTCTGGGTATTTTTGGAGTCTCAGAACATTCAGTACCCATAGCATAAGTCATCTATTAAAGCACCAGGAGGCAGGGAAATGGGAGGTTACGTGGAGAAGGTAAGCCCAAACCTAATGGCACAATTATCAGGGAGACAGAATTATCAACAGGCAGGTAAATAGTTCTGTTTGGGTTTTGTAGTGAGGGAGACAAAGGGAATATTTTTAAATACTGTGTGGGATTTGATTTGACTCTGAGCAGTGACACCATGGGAAAGCAGGCTTACGTTTTGTTTCTCTCTCTTTTTTTTTTTCTTTTTAACAAAACTGATGAAAGTGAGTTGCTTTGGGTACCTTGTGTGGGAAGGACTGACTAACAAGCCATAAACCAGTTTCCATTTCTGGTTCTCAGGAGAAATACCATCATAGGGGCACCAGCACATGCATGCAAACATGCATACACAGACCTTCTTACACATCCCCTTCATGTCTCCATTATCTTGAAAAGAGCAAGGCTTTGGAACACAATGTCATAAAATTTTATTCTGTATTTCTTTAAGCATGTAGCCAGTGTGCCCTCTGGGTCCTTCTAAAGAGACTGGCCTCACTCATTTTCTCTGGTTATAGTAATAAACTCATTCTCTATTTCTGTCTCCACACGTTATAGTGAAGTCATATAAACATGGGATATTTATTTGTACTTTGATCTAAATTGATTTCAAGGTAACACCTTTTAATGTCAGCAAATTGTTGTAGAAGGGGTGAAACTCAAAAGCAGTAGTCAGAAATGCCTGTGAGACCAAACAATGTCTGTAAAACCCTGGGCTACAATATCTGGTGCCCCGTCCATATTGGCTGCCAGCATTATCACAGCTATCCCTACATATTATAGACAAGCTTTAATTGAAAGACCAACTCATTAGGTATCTTTCATCAAGTGTTTACTACAAAAAGCAACATCAACGACAAGATTATTGTTACTCTCAGTGCTGTTTCCCACACCTTCAACTCAGTTCAACACTAACACTACAAGACCTTCACCATAATATCATGTGTACTTTCATTTGGAGGGCATTTTACTTTAGTTTAAGTCTCTGATAATTTTTTTCTATTTTAGCAATCATAGCTAAGGATTTGGGGTGAAATAAAATAGAATCCACTTTTCCACAAAGGAAAACAACCAGGCTCTCCAAAGGTCTAAAATTATTTTTGTATGAGAACATCTCTGTGAAGGTGTGTTCCCTGGTAGGTCTTCTCCACTTCTCCCACCACATTCTTCTTCTGCTTCCATTTTTAGAGAATGTATTTGTGATTCTTTTATTGTTACTCATAGAGGCTTTGATCATCTAGACAAACATTTATTTCAAATAGAACGTTTTTTAGACCAGGGAATATGTCCTTTCTGGAGAAATCAGGGAAGGGAAGGGGAAGAAGGAGAAGAAGAAGGGAAAGAAGAAAGGGAAGAAGAAGGAGATGAGGAAGGGGAAGAAGGGGAAGGGAAGGGGAGCTGAATGAGCATGGTACTTAAAATGAAGAATAGAAAACAACTCACCTCTGGAGTCCACATAGAGGAGCTGTGGGTGGCATAGGAATCTTCAGAGCCCTGACTAATAAAAGCTGCCTCTGTCTCCAGGATGCCATCTACACAAGGATGACTGAGACTTTGGACCATGCCAGTCTCATGATGACAAGAGCCATGATGCCTGATGCTCCTACTCTCACAGGGGGACTGTGAGAGTGTAGAGATGGGGCGATCCTCATAAGACAGAATCTCAGAATAACTGAGTTGACTGGTTCCATCCAAATCTAAATTTTCAATAAAAACAAAAACTATTTCAATTGCATTATATTTCATACCTTTGGATCTAGAGAAATTGAACAATTACCAACACAGCTATCAAGACCACAGAAACAAAAATTATAACAATAACATCTGCAAAGACAGTACCAGCCACATGATGGATACACTTTGCCCCTATAGTCAAAAAGACTACTAGCTCATTATGTGATATAAAAGTAGGTGAGGATCATGAGCTTGAGGCCAGCATGGGTTATAGCAAAAAGACTTAAAAAAAAAAACAACTTAAAATCTTGGTAAAAAGCCAAACATTGGACAGAGACCTGAGATCTTGTGGAATACTTGGGGGAAGGACAGAGGCACCGGAAGGGGAGAACTATACAACAAGACCAACAGAGGCAACCAACCCAGGACCATGGAGGTTCACAGAAATTGAACCATCAACCAAAGAGCATGCATGGACTGAACCCAGAGATCCTACCCTCATGGAGCAGAGGGACAGTCTGGTCTTTATGTGGGCTCCCTAGCAATTGGAGTGGGGTTATCCCTGACACCCATTCTGTTACCTATAATCAGATAACTTTCCCCTACCTAGACTGCATTGACTGGCTTCAGTGGAAGAGGATGCAGTTAGTTCTGATGCAATATGAATACAGGGGAGGGTTCGTAGATGGGGTCCCTTCTCTGAGAAGAAGGAAGGGAGAGTAGGGGGCTGAGGGTGGGAGGAGAGGGTAGGATTGGGGGGCTGTGAATGGGATGTTAAAATGAATAACAAAATTTAAATTTAAAAAAAATTTGGTAAAAGTAAACCTTCAGTATTAGAGCCACACAAGTTCTGATGTCTGAACAATATTCATATCTTCTGAACACTTTCTTATATAAAAATGTTTAAAAAGTCATCAATGGGTCATTATGGATGAAATATCATATTTGTCTGGCAGACAGCAGCAGCCTTTTCTAGTAAATATTAGACTCTTACCTGCCTGGCTCAAGCTTGATTCTTCCAACTCATTAAACTCTAGTTTCCATAGTACCTCAGCTCACCATCCACTTCTGGTCTCACTGGATGCTTCTCTTTTCTCCTCTCCCTCTCCTTTCTCACTCCTCTTCCTCTCCTCTATACTCCCCTCTCCTCCTCCACTCCCCCTCCCATCCTCTCCTCTCCTCTTCTCTCTGTCTTGTCCACTCAAAGGACTATCAACTCCTGAACTATCCCTGACTCCTCCTGGCTCTGTATTTTTCTCTCCCTCTCTCTCTCTTTTCTCCCCTTCTGAAGCCTTATTGATTAGAGGGTGGTCTGGTAACCACAGAAGACAAAGGAGCGCAGAGTGAGGGGACCATGTCCTCTCCACTTGTTTGCTTTCTAGACCCACCTCTGGGTTATCCATTCTAATGCATTGGTTTTAGTTTCTTAACAGAAATATTCATCCTTATAGCATTAAGAGGTAGGTAAGATATATTAAACCAGGGCTGGAGGATGTCTTAATTGGTAAAACACTTACTTTATAACCACAGGGACCTAGGTCCAATGTCCGATACCAATATAAAATCCTTAGTGTTTTTCTTTTTCATTCCCTTTCCCTTTGTCTCCATGCCTTTTGCCTCTTCTTTCCTCTCCTCTTCCACACCTACTCACAACCCTCCTCATCCCACTCATTCCCCTCAATGTCAGCAAAGCAAATCTGCTAGGTTCCTCTCAAGCAACAGCCCTCACTTCCCTGTCCCAGTTAAGATGTCTCATCTCTTTAGCCTCCAGTCCCTCCCAATATTCCCCAATCCAGGAGGAAAAAAATAGGCACAGACAGGAGTGAGTGGGGACATCAAAGAATCATCACTAGTTCAGCTTTTAGGCATCCTAGCAGTTTCTTGGATGAGTCTAGGCATATCAGCTATAGCATGGGCTCCCAGGAGGCATAAACACACAGTCTGTATCTGCCACTACACCTTCACTAAATCTTTAAATAACTTTCCAGAGTAGTCATGTAGCAAACACAACCAGTGGAAAGTGAAGCGGAATCTTGGTGACAGGACTAATATGCTGATTCAAGCTTAAAATATATAATGTGGGGCTTGAACACTGCTCAGGGGTTAAACCACTTGCAATGCAAGCATGAGTAGTGGAGTTGGGATGCCCAGAACCTACATGAAAGTTAGATGGACAGCTTTGTCTGCTGACATTGAGGGGAATGAGTAGGATGAGGATGGTTGTGGGGAGGTATGGGAGAGGAGAGGAAAGAAGAGGCAAATGAACTGCCCCTAGAGGCAATGAATATGTGACTGCTATGTCACATGTGCATCAGTAGGTGTCAGAGAGGAGAGAGGCTATACTTACATTCAGTGTTCTGACCTATGAACATCTGAATGAATAGTAGCATAACATTCCTGGAAGAAGAAAAAAAAAGAAGCTGTGGTGGGGTTAGTGATAGCATTTAATAGCATAGGGAACTCGGAATAGCGAAAGCCTGGACTTTAAGATAAAAGACTTACTTCCAAAGTGACATGTCCGTGGGAACTAGCCAGGGAAGGATGGCTTCTTTGATTATAGGATTAGGGGTGGGGACATGCCCTGAGGCGCCCACCCCCAGATCACAATCTCCAGACCACCTGTCATTTCTCAGCCCTCTGCAAAAAAGCTTTGAAGGGACTTGAAAGCACTCTAAAGCATCTGCTGAAAATCGTGTTGCCAATTCATTATGACAGGTGAAGATATTTCAGTCAATATTCACGTAGACAGAGAGCTTCACTCCTTTTCCTATCTCACCTCCTCCTTATCTGGCAGAGAAACTCCCATCAGTCTCACTGGGAGGCCTCACCCTCTTGTATTGACCTGTTGTAGGTCTGGACACGGATACTCCCTGAGATTCTGGAGCACCTAGGCAGGGAGTTGTCTTCCCTAGGAGCCCAGAGCACTGAAGCAAGACCCTGGCAAGCCTGAGGAATCTGAGCCTGGGAGACTTTTCATATGATAAATAAATTGTCTCTAAGACCACAAAGATAATTCCTGCTTGATAAACTGTCTTAGGATCTGGCTACTGAAATTCAGACTTTGAGACTGCAAGATTTGATGAAGGACAGCCATCCATAAAGATTCATGCCCAGAGGAAAATATCCTTTTGAGAAACCTTAGGTTAGTGTTAAATGTTTGTATTATAGATATTAGGGTGTTATAGATTAAGTTTTAGAGTTTTAGGATTTAGGAACTTTATAGGCACAGTGTAACCTGAGATGACTACAAGACCAGCACCAGGAGATCTGACCCAGATGGGGTCACAAGAGCAGGAGATCTGTCCCTGCCCCTTACATGCCGCAGCACTCAGGAGAGCAGGCCCTGCACCCTGCCAGGATAGCACACTACAGCTGGTCCTGGATATGGGGATTGTGGGTGAGAAAGCCCTGAGTGAGTGAGTGTGGGAGAGCCAGCCCTGCCTTTGTTCTGCTATGTGGGGGTGTTGACTAGGGAGAGATGCCCTCCCCTCCCTTTTGCCCTCACCACCATTGGCCGACAGGAGATCTGGCCCAGATTGGGGTCACAAGAGCAGGAGAGCTGTCCCTGTTCCTCATATGCTGCAGCACCCGGCACCTTTCCATAGTGGAACTAGCTATGCAAGTTGTGGTTGCAGGTCCAGAACCAGGGCTTTGAGTTGGCCCATCCCAACATCTACCCCATGGATGAACTGCTGGAGTGCAAGAAGAGGTCAGTTCCACAACCCAGGACTTCAGGATCTCCAAGACACAGGACAGTTATGGCATACCTGAGAGGAGTTCCAGTACTGGTAGAGTAGCAGAAACCAGGGCCTCGTACCAGACCAAGGAGTCATTACAAGAACATTTGCAAGCAGAATGTGTGGACAAAGGGGAATATTGTGGGACATATTGAGATACACTGCAGCTTCCACAATGAGCTGTTATTTTTTATGCTGGGACAGATTGCAAGGGTGGAGGGTGAGTCTGGGGGGAGGTGGGAAATAGGAGGGTGCATGATGTGAAATTCACAAAATAATTTTTTTCAATTAAACAAAAAGAAGAAGAGGCAAAGGGAGAGGGAATGAAAAAGAAAAACACTAAGGTTTTTATATTGGTATTGTTAGGTGGCCCATTCATGATTCCAAAGTCCAGGAGGCAAATATAAGGGATTCCCAGAACAAACTGGCTAACTAGACTAGCCTTATTAGGAAGCACTGAGTTTGCCTGAGAGACTCTGCCTCAATGACTAAAGTAGGGAATGATCAGGGAAGACTCTCAACATCAGGCCTGGATTTCCACACACATGTTCCCATATATGTATATACACTTATAAGCATGTGCACATACTCACTCACAGCCTACACACACATGCACACAAGAATGAGCATATATATTAATATATATGTGAATATATGAGTATATATGAATGAATATATGTCTATATATATATGTATGTGTACTCATTCTCATGTGTATTTTTAAAAATATTATCCATGTAGACCACATTAGCACAACTTTATACTCTGGATTTTCAAAACCACACCAGTCATTGAAAAACTCCTCTCTCTGTCATGCTATGTTCAAATATTGAGTTCAGGCTTCTTAGAAATATTTTCACAAGATATCACCAAAAAAAATGTTATATTCATGCTTTCAGTTGTTTGGCAAACACTCTTATTTTAAAAGCCACAGAAAATGACAGAATGCCGGAAACTTCTCATGCAAAACCCTACAATAAAGCAGGATTTTCTTCTAAGTCTCTAATTAGAACACCCATTCCTCACATACATGAACAGTGAGATGTCCCATTAAACAGTGGGCAATCTATCAATATGTGCAGTACCCAGCAGGACTTCAGTACAAAATCTAACTTTGCCAAGAAATTATCCCCATAAAATTGTCTCATGACTTTAACTCCTATGGTGATAATACCTAGATCAGTAATGTGAGGACTTTCAACTGCTACATTAAGCCATGAAACATAATTCATAACTAAAAAAAATAGAATTACATTAATGTAACAAAGCATTTTCCATGACAGACAAATAAGGAATAAATTAGAAAATCAAGTCTGGGCTACAAGACAAGTAGCAAAAAGAAGCGCAAAGGAAATGATAGGTCACCTTTCTATGCAATAGAAATGACAGAGGGTCACATCACCTTAAAAATATATACAAAGGTAATGGCCTATTTTCAGAGAAATAGATACTGGCTTCTTAGAGATTATATACCATAACTATGCCACACAAATGTATTTATATGATCAGAGAAAGTATTCAACTTGTTGAATTTATGAGCCACTTTAATGAAAAACTCTATTATCCAATTACTGTCTTTCATACTGTATATCCAGCCATATAAAAGGATTCCCACTTAACTATCCATAATGGTCCACTTGCTTGACATCATCACTTGGTTATGGGTGATGATTCAAACACCAACAGGAATTGATGTGATGCTATTTTGCAGGTGTGATTGAGGTTCATAATCAGTTGACTTCAAATGAAGGAGACAGCCTTATACAATCAGTTAGTTGAAAGGCTGAAAGAGAACTGAGGCCTCCCTGGAGGAGATGAAACTATATCAAGAACAGAAATTCCAGCTCATACCTGAGAGCTTGCATCTATTTCCTCACAGCCTGCTCCAGGGAAGTCAGAGCTGGGGAATTCCGTGTCTACCCAGCATGATCAGATCAGCTAATTCTTTGTAATAAGCCTCTTGAAATTCACACATATATGGATACACCATGCATATCTCTCTCCCTCTTCCCTCTTTGTGTGTGTGTGTGTGTGTGTGTGTGTGTGTGTGTGT